>CAOCOZ010000001.1:0-114993 GCA_948252095.1 Dicycla oo | reverse complement strand
ACCTTCTACCGGGATGAAAAGTATCCTATGTCTTAATATACTAGCTGTTGCCAGCGGCTTCGCCCGCGTGTATGTCGGAAATTATCCCACGAGAACCTTCTACCGGGATGAAAAGTATCCTATGTCTTAATATACTAGCTGTTGCCCGCGTGTATGTCGGAAATTATCCCACGGGAACCTTCTACCGGGATGAAAAGTATCCTATGTCTTAATATAATAGCTGTTGCCAGCGGCTTCGCCCGCGTGTATGTCGGAAATTATCCCACGGGAACCTTCTACCGGGATGAAAAGTATCCTATGTCTTAATATACTAGCTGTTGCCAGCGTGTATGTCGGATATTATCCCACGGTAACCTTCTACCGGGATGAAAAGTATCCTATGTCTTAATATACTAGCTGTTGCCAGCGTGTATGTCGGAAATTATCCCATGGGAACCTTCTACCGGGATGAAAAGTATCCTATGTCTTAATATACTAGCTGTTGCCAGCGGCTTCGCCCGCGTGTATGTCGGAAATTATCCCACGGGAACCTTCTACCGGGATGAAAAGTATCCTATGTCTTAATATACTAGCTGTTGCCCGCGTGTATGTCGGATATTATCCCACGGGAACCTTCTACCGGGATGAAAAGTATCCTATGTCTTTAATATACTAGCTGTTGCCCGCGTGTAGTCGGAAATTATCCCACGGGAACCTTCTACCGGGATGAAAAGTATCCTATGTCTTAATATACTAGCTGTTGCCCGCGTGTATGTCGGAAATTATCCCACGGGAACCTTCTACCGGGATGACAAGTATCCTATGTCTTAATATACTAGCTGTTGCCAGCGGCTTCGCCCGCGTGTATGTCGGAAATTATCCCACGGGAACCTTCTACCGGGATGAAAAGTATCCTATGTCTTAATATACTAGCTGTTGCCAGCGGCTTCGCCCGCGTGTATGTCGGAAATTATCCCACGGGAACCTTCTACCGGGATGAAAAGTATCCTATGTCTTAATATACTAGCTGTTGCCAGCGGCTTCGCCCGCGTGTATGTCGGAAATTATCCCACGGGAACCTTCTACCGGGATGAAAAGTATCCTATGTCTTAATATACTAACTGTTGCCCGCGTGTATGTCGGATATTATCCCACGGGAACCTTCTTCCGGGATGAAAAGTATCCTATGTCTTAATATACTAGCTGTTGCCCGCGTGTATGTCGGAAATTATCCAACGGGAACCTTCTACCGGGACGAAAAGTATCCTATGTCTTAATATACTAGCTGTTGCCCGCGTGTATGTCGGAAATTATCCAACGGGAACCTTCTACCGGGATGAATAGTATCCTATGTCTTAATATACTAGCTGTTGCCAGCGGCTTCGCCCGCGTGTATGTCGGAAATTATCCCACGGGAACCTTCTACCGGGATGAAAAGTATCCTATGTCTTAATATACTAGCTGTTGCCAGCGTGTATGTCGGATATTATCCCAAGGGAACCTTCTACCGGGATGAAAAGTATCCTATGTCTTAATATACAAGCTGTTGCCAGCGGCTTCGCCCGCGTGTATGTCGGAAATTATCCCACGGGAACCTTCTACCGGGATGAAAAGTATCCTATGTCTTAATATACTAGCTGTTGCCCGCGTGTATGTCGGAAATTATCCCACAGGAACCTTCTACCGGGATGAAAAGTATCCTATGTCTTAATATACTAGCTGTTGCCCGCGTGTATGTCGGATATTATCCCACGGGAACCTTCTACCGGGATGAAAAGTATCCTATGTCTTAATATACTAGCTGTTGCCAGCGTGTATGTCGGAAATTATCCCACGGGAACCTTCTACCGGGATGAAAAGTATCCTATGTCTTAATATACTAGCTGTTGCCAGCGTGTATATCGGAAATTATCCCACGGGAACCTTCTACCGGGATGAAAAGTATCCTATGTCTTAATATACTAACTGCTGCCCGCGTGTATGTCGGAAATTATCCCACGGGAACCTTCTACCGGGATGAAAAGTATCCTATGTCCTAATATACTAGCTGTTGCCAGCGGCTTCGCCCGCGTGTATGTCGGAAATTATCCCACGGGAACCTTCTACCGGGATGAAAAGTATCCTATGTCTTAATATACTAGCTGCTGCCCGCGTGTATGTCGGAAATTATCCCACGGGAACCTTCTACCGGGATGAAAAGTATCCTATGTCTTAATATACTAGCTGTTGCCAGCGGCTTCGCCCGCGTGTATGTCGGAAATTATCCCACGAGAACCTTCTACCGGGATGAAATGTATCCTATGTCTTAATATACTAGCTGTTGCCCGCGTGTATGTCGGAAATTATCCCACGGGAACCTTCTACCGGGATGAAAAGTATCCTATGTCTTAATATAATAGCTGTTGCCAGCGGCTTCGCCCGCGTGTATGTCGGAAATTATCCCACGGGAACCTTCTACCGGGATGAAAAGTATCCTATGTCTTAATATACTAGCTGTTGCCAGCGTGTATGTCGGATATTATCCCACGGTAACCTTCTACCGGGATGAAAAGTATCCTATGTCTTAATATACTAGCTGTTGCCAGCGTGTATGTCGGAAATTATCCCATGGGAACCTTCTACCGGGATGAAAAGTATCCTATGTCTTAATATACTAGCTGTTGCCAGCGGCTTCGCCCGCGTGTATGTCGGAAATTATCCCACGGGAACCTTCTACCGGGATGAAAAGTATCCTATGTCTTAATATACTAGCTGTTGCCCGCGTGTATGTCGGATATTATCCCACGGGAACCTTCTACCGGGATGACAAGTATCCTATGTCTTAATATACTAGCTGTTGCCAGCGGCTTCGCCCGCGTGTATGTCGGAAATTATCCCACGGGAACCTTCTACCGGGATGAAAAGTATCCTATGTCTTAATATACTAGCTGTTGCCAGCGGCTTCGCCCGCGTGTATGTCGGAAATTATCCCACGGGAACCTTCTACCGGGATGAAAAGTATCCTATGTCTTAATATACTAGCTGTTGCCAGCGGCTTCGCCCGCGTGTATGTCGGAAATTATCCCACGGGAACCTTCTACCGGGATGAAAAGTATCCTATGTCTTAATATACTAACTGTTGCCCGCGTGTATGTCGGATATTATCCCACGGGAACCTTCTTCCGGGATGAAAAGTATCCTATGTCTTAATATACTAGCTGTTGCCCGCGTGTATGTCGGAAATTATCCAACGGGAACCTTCTACCGGGACGAAAAGTATCCTATGTCTTAATATACTAGCTGTTGCCCGCGTGTATGTCGGAAATTATCCCACGGGAACCTTCTACCGGGATGAATAGTATCCTATGTCTTAATATACTAGCTGTTGCCAGCGGCTTCGCCCGCGTGTATGTCGGAAATTATCCCACGGGAACCTTCTACCGGGATGAAAAGTATCCTATGTCTTAATATACTAGCTGTTGCCCGGGTGTATGTCGGATATTATCCCACGGGAACCTTCTACCGGGATGAAAAGTATCCTATGTCTTAATATACTAGCTGTTGCCAGCGGCTTCGCCCGCGTGTATGTCGGATATTATCCCACGGGAACCTTCTACCGGGATGAAAAGTATACTATGTCTTAATATAATAGCTGTTGCCAGCGTGTATGTCGGAAATTATCCCACGGGAACCTTCTACCGGGATGAAAAGTATCCTATGTCTTAATATACTAGCTGTTGCCCGCGTGTATGTCGGATATTATCCCACGGGAACCTTCTACCGGGATGAAAAGTATCCTATGTCTTAATATACTAGCTGTTGCCCGCGTGTATGTCGGAAATTATCCCACGGGAACCTTCTACCGGGATGAAAAGTATACTATGTCTTAATATACTAGCTGTTGCCAGCGTGTATGTCGAAAATTATCCCACGGGAACCTTCTACCGGGATGAAAAGTATCGTATGTCTTAATATACTAGCTGTTGCCAGCGGCTTCGCCCGCGAGTATGTCGGAAATTATCCCACGGGAACCTTCTACCGGGATGAAAAGTATCCTATGTCTTAATATACTAGCTGTTGCCCGCGTGTATGTCGGATATTATCCCACGGGAACCTTCTACCGGGATGAAAAGTATCCTATGTCTTAATATACTAGCTGTCGCCAGCGTGTATGTCGGAATTTATCCCACGGGAACCTTCTACCGGGATGAAAAGTATCCTATGTCTTAATATACAAGCTGTTGCCAGCGTGTATGTCGGATATTATCCCACGGGAACCTTCTACCGGGATGAAAAGTATCCTATGTCTTAATATATTAGCTGTTGCCAGCGGCTTCGCCCGCGTGTATGTCGGAAATTATCCCACGGGAACCTTCTACCGGGATGAAAAGTATCCTATGTCTTAATATACTAGCTGTTGCCCGCGTGTATGTCGCAAAATTGTCCCACGGGAACCTTCTACCAGGATGAAAAGTATCCTATGTCTTAATATACTAGCTGTTGCCAGCGGCTTCGCCCGCGAGTATGTCGGAAATTATCCCACGGGAACCTTCTACCGGGATGAAAAGTATCCTATGTCTTAATATACTAGCTATTGCCCGCGTGTATGTCGGATATTATCCCACGGGAACCTTCTACCGGGGTGAAAAGTATCCTATGTCTTAATATACTAGCTGTTGCCCGCGTGTATGTCGGAAATTATCCCACGGGAACCTTCTACCGGGATGAAAAGTATCCTATGTCTTAATATACTAGCTGTTGCCCGTGTGTATGTCGGATATTATCCCACGGGAACCTTCTACCGGGATGAAAAGTATCCTATGTCTTAATATACTAGCTGTTGCCAGCGGCCTTCGCCCGCGTGTATGTCGGAAATTATCCCACGGGCACCTTCTACCGGGATGAAAAGTATCCTATGTCTTAATATACTAGCTGTTGCCAGCGTGTATGTCGGAAATTATCCCACGGGAACCTTCTACCGGGATGAAAAGTATCCTATGTCTTAATATACTAGCTGTTGCCAGCGGCTTCGCCCGCGTGTATGTCGGAAATTATCCCACGGGAACCTTCTAACGGGATGAAAAGTATCTTATGTCTTAATATACTAGCTGTTGCCCGCGTGTATGTCGGAAATTATCCCACGGGAACCTTCTACCGGGATGAAAAGTATCCTATGTCTTAATATACTAGCTGTTGCCAGCGTGTATATCGCAAATTATCCCACGGGAACCTTCTACCGGGATGAAAAGTATCCTATGTCTTAATATACTAACTGTTGCCCGCGTGTATGTCGGATATTATCCCACGGGAACCTTCTACCGGGGTGAAAAGTATCCTATGTCTTAATATACTAGCTGTTGCCCGCGTGTATGTCGGAAATTATCCCACGGGAACCTTCTACCGGGATGAAAAGTATCCTATGTCTTAATATACTAGCTGTTGCCCGTGTGTATGTCGGATATTATCCCACGGGAACCTTCTACCGGGATGAAAAGTATCCTATGTCTTAATATACTAGCTGTTGCCAGCGGCTTCGCCCGCGTGTATGTCGGAAATTATCCCACGGGAACCTTCTACCGGGATGAAAAGTATCCTATGTCTTAATATACTAGCTGTTGCCCGCGTGTATGTCGGAAATTATCCCACGGGAACCTTCTACCGGGATGAAAAGTATCCTATGTCTTAATATACTAGCTGTTGCCAGCGGCTTCGCCCGCGTGTATGTCGGAAATTATCCCACGAGAACCTTCTACCGAGATGAAAAGTATCCTATGTCTTAATATACTAGCTGTTGCCCGCGTTTATGTCGGAAATTATCCCACGGGAACCTTCTACCGGGATGAAAAGTATCCTATGTCTTAATATAATAGCTGTTGCCAGCGGCTTCGCCCGCGTGTATGTCGGAAATTATCCCACGGGAACCTTCTACCGGGATGAAAAGTATCCTATGTCTTAATATACTAGCTGTTGCCAGCGTGTATGTCGGATATTATCCCACGGTAACCTTCTACCGGGATGAAAAGTATCCTATGTCTTAATATACTAGCTGTTGCCAGCGTGTATGTCGGAAATTATCCCATGGGAACCTTCTACCGGGATGAAAAGTATCCTATGTCTTAATATACTAGCTGTTGCCAGCGGCTTCGCCCGCGTGTATGTCGGAAATTATCCCACGGGAACCTTCTACCGGGATGAAAAGTATCCTATGTCTTAATATACTAGCTGTTGCCCGCGTGTATGTCGGATATTATCCCACGGGAACCTTCTACCGGGATGAAAAGTATCCTATGTCTTAATATACTAGCTGTTGCCCGCGTGTATGTCGGAAATTATCCCACGGGAACCTTCTACCGGGATGAAAAGTATCCTATGTCTTAATATACTAGCTGTTGCCCGCGTGTATGTCGGAAATTATCCCACGGGAACCTTCTACCGGGATGACAAGTATCCTATGTCTTAATATACTAGCTGTTGCCAGCGGCTTCGCCCGCGTGTATGTCGGAAATTATCCCACGGGAACCTTCTACCGGGATGAAAAGTATCCTATGTCTTAATATACTAGCTGTTGCCAGCGGCTTCGCCCGCGTGTATGTCGGAAATTATCCCACGGGAACCTTCTACCGGGATGAAAAGTATCCTATGTCTTAATATACTAGCTGTTGCCAGCGGCTTCGCCCGCGTGTATGTCGGAAATTATCCCACGGGAACCTTCTACCGGGATGAAAAGTATCCTATGTCTTAATATACTAACTGTTGCCCGCGTGTATGTCGGATATTATCCCACGGGAACCTTCTTCCGGGATGAAAAGTATCCCATGTCTTAATATACTAGCTGTTGCCCGCGTGTATGTCGGAAATTATCCAACGGGAACCTTCTACCGGGACGAAAAGTATCCTATGTCTTAATATACTAGCTGTTGCCCGCGTGTATGTCGGAAATTATCCCACGGGAACCTTCTACCGGGATGAATAGTATCCTATGTCTTAATATACTAGCTGTTGCCAGCGGCTTCGCCCGCGTGTATGTCGGAAATTATCCCACGGGAACCTTCTACCGGGATGAAAAGTATCCTATGTCTTAATATACTAGCTGTTGCCAGCGTGTATGTCGGATATTATCCCAAGGGAACCTTCTACCGGGATGAAAAGTATCCTATGTCTTAATATACTAGCTGTTGCCAGCGGCTTCGCCCGCGTGTATGTCGGAAATTATCCCACGGGAACCTTCTACCGGGATGAAAAGTATCCTATGTCTTAATATACTAGCTGTTGCCCGCGTGTATGTCGGAAATTATCCCACAGGAACCTTCTACCGGGATGAAAAGTATCCTATGTCTTAATATACTAGCTGTTGCCCGCGTGTATGTCGGATATTATCCCACGGGAACCTTCTACCGGGATGAAAAGTATCCTATGTCTTAATATACTAGCTGTTGCCAGCGTGTATGTCGGAAATTATCCCACGGGAACCTTCTACCGGGATGAAAAGTATCCTATGTCTTAATATACTAGCTGTTGCCAGCGTGTATATCGGAAATTATCCCACGGGAACCTTCTACCGGGATGAAAAGTATCCTATGTCTTAATATACTAACTGTTGCCCGCGTGTATGTCGGAAATTATCCCACGGGAACCTTCTACCGGGATGAAAAGTATCCTATGTCCTAATATACTAGCTGTTGCCAGCGGCTTCGCCCGCGTGTATGTCGGAAATTATCCCACGGGAACCTTCTACCGGGATGAAAAGTATCCTATGTCTTAATATACTAGCTGTTGCCAGCGGCTTCGCCCGCGTGTATGTCGGAAATTATCCCACGAGAACCTTCTACCGGGATGAAAAGTATCCTATGTCTTAATATACTAGCTGTTGCCCGCGTGTATGTCGGAAATTATCCCACGGGAACCTTCTACCGGGATGAAAAGTATCCTATGTCTTAATATAATAGCTGTTGCCAGCGGCTTCGCCCGCGTGTATGTCGGAAATTATCCCACGGGAACCTTCTACCGGGATGAAAAGTATCCTATGTCTTAATATACTAGCTGTTGCCAGCGTGTATGTCGGATATTATCCCACGGTAACCTTCTACCGGGATGAAAAGTATCCTATGTCTTAATATACTAGCTGTTGCCAGCGTGTATGTCGGAAATTATCCCATGGGAACCTTCTACCGGGATGAAAAGTATCCTATGTCTTAATATACTAGCTGTTGCCAGCGGCTTCGCCCGCGTGTATGTCGGAAATTATCCCACGGGAACCTTCTACCGGGATGAAAAGTATCCTATGTCTTAATATACTAGCTGTTGCCCGCGTGTATGTCGGATATTATCCCACGGGAACCTTCTACCGGGATGAAAAGTATCCTATGTCTTAATATACTAGCTGTTGCCCGCGTGTATGTCGGAAATTATCCCACGGGAACCTTCTACCGGGATGAAAAGTATCCTATGTCTTAATATACTAGCTGTTGCCCGCGTGTATGTCGGAAATTATCCCACGGGAACCTTCTACCGGGATGACAAGTATCCTATGTCTTAATATACTAGCTGTTGCCAGCGGCTTCGCCCGCGTGTATGTCGGAAATTATCCCACGGGAACCTTCTACCGGGATGAAAAGTATCCTATGTCTTAATATACTAGCTGTTGCCAGCGGCTTCGCCCGCGTGTATGTCGGAAATTATCCCACGGGAACCTTCTACCGGGATGAAAAGTATCCTATGTCTTAATATACTAGCTGTTGCCAGCGGCTTCGCCCGCGTGTATGTCGGAAATTATCCCACGGGAACCTTCTACCGGGATGAAAAGTATCCTATGTCTTAATATACTAACTGTTGCCCGCGTGTATGTCGGATATTATCCCACGGGAACCTTCTTCCGGGATGAAAAGTATCCTATGTCTTAATATACTAGCTGTTGCCCGCGTGTATGTCGGAAATTATCCAACGGGAACCTTCTACCGGGACGAAAAGTATCCTATGTCTTAATATACTAGCTGTTGCCCGCGTGTATGTCGGAAATTATCCAACGGGAACCTTCTACCGGGATGAATAGTATCCTATGTCTTAATATACTAGCTGTTGCCAGCGGCTTCGCCCGCGTGTATGTCGGAAATTATCCCACGGGAACCTTCTACCGGGATGAAAAGTATCCTATGTCTTAATATACTAGCTGTTGCCAGCGTGTATGTCGGATATTATCCCAAGGGAACCTTCTACCGGGATGAAAAGTATCCTATGTCTTAATATACAAGCTGTTGCCAGCGGCTTCGCCCGCGTGTATGTCGGAAATTATCCCACGGGAACCTTCTACCGGGATGAAAAGTATCCTATGTCTTAATATACTAGCTGTTGCCCGCGTGTATGTCGGAAATTATCCCACAGGAACCTTCTACCGGGATGAAAAGTATCCTATGTCTTAATATACTAGCTGTTGCCCGCGTGTATGTCGGATATTATCCCACGGGAACCTTCTACCGGGATGAAAAGTATCCTATGTCTTAATATACTAGCTGTTGCCAGCGTGTATGTCGGAAATTATCCCACGGGAACCTTCTACCGGGATGAAAAGTATCCTATGTCTTAATATACTAGCTGTTGCCAGCGTGTATATCGGAAATTATCCCACGGGAACCTTCTACCGGGATGAAAAGTATCCTATGTCTTAATATACTAACTGCTGCCCGCGTGTATGTCGGAAATTATCCCACGGGAACCTTCTACCGGGATGAAAAGTATCCTATGTCCTAATATACTAGCTGTTGCCAGCGGCTTCGCCCGCGTGTATGTCGGAAATTATCCCACGGGAACCTTCTACCGGGATGAAAAGTATCCTATGTCTTAATATACTAGCTGCTGCCCGCGTGTATGTCGGAAATTATCCCACGGGAACCTTCTACCGGGATGAAAAGTATCCTATGTCTTAATATACTAGCTGTTGCCAGCGGCTTCGCCCGCGTGTATGTCGGAAATTATCCCACGAGAACCTTCTACCGGGATGAAATGTATCCTATGTCTTAATATACTAGCTGTTGCCCGCGTGTATGTCGGAAATTATCCCACGGGAACCTTCTACCGGGATGAAAAGTATCCTATGTCTTAATATAATAGCTGTTGCCAGCGGCTTCGCCCGCGTGTATGTCGGAAATTATCCCACGGGAACCTTCTACCGGGATGAAAAGTATCCTATGTCTTAATATACTAGCTGTTGCCAGCGTGTATGTCGGATATTATCCCACGGTAACCTTCTACCGGGATGAAAAGTATCCTATGTCTTAATATACTAGCTGTTGCCAGCGTGTATGTCGGAAATTATCCCATGGGAACCTTCTACCGGGATGAAAAGTATCCTATGTCTTAATATACTAGCTGTTGCCAGCGGCTTCGCCCGCGTGTATGTCGGAAATTATCCCACGGGAACCTTCTACCGGGATGAAAAGTATCCTATGTCTTAATATACTAGCTGTTGCCCGCGTGTATGTCGGATATTATCCCACGGGAACCTTCTACCGGGATGACAAGTATCCTATGTCTTAATATACTAGCTGTTGCCAGCGGCTTCGCCCGCGTGTATGTCGGAAATTATCCCACGGGAACCTTCTACCGGGATGAAAAGTATCCTATGTCTTAATATACTAGCTGTTGCCAGCGGCTTCGCCCGCGTGTATGTCGGAAATTATCCCACGGGAACCTTCTACCGGGATGAAAAGTATCCTATGTCTTAATATACTAGCTGTTGCCAGCGGCTTCGCCCGCGTGTATGTCGGAAATTATCCCACGGGAACCTTCTACCGGGATGAAAAGTATCCTATGTCTTAATATACTAACTGTTGCCCGCGTGTATGTCGGATATTATCCCACGGGAACCTTCTTCCGGGATGAAAAGTATCCTATGTCTTAATATACTAGCTGTTGCCCGCGTGTATGTCGGAAATTATCCAACGGGAACCTTCTACCGGGACGAAAAGTATCCTATGTCTTAATATACTAGCTGTTGCCCGCGTGTATGTCGGAAATTATCCCACGGGAACCTTCTACCGGGATGAATAGTATCCTATGTCTTAATATACTAGCTGTTGCCAGCGGCTTCGCCCGCGTGTATGTCGGAAATTATCCCACGGGAACCTTCTACCGGGATGAAAAGTATCCTATGTCTTAATATACTAGCTGTTGCCCGGGTGTATGTCGGATATTATCCCACGGGAACCTTCTACCGGGATGAAAAGTATCCTATGTCTTAATATACTAGCTGTTGCCAGCGGCTTCGCCCGCGTGTATGTCGGATATTATCCCACGGGAACCTTCTACCGGGATGAAAAGTATACTATGTCTTAATATAATAGCTGTTGCCAGCGTGTATGTCGGAAATTATCCCACGGGAACCTTCTACCGGGATGAAAAGTATCCTATGTCTTAATATACTAGCTGTTGCCCGCGTGTATGTCGGATATTATCCCACGGGAACCTTCTACCGGGATGAAAAGTATCCTATGTCTTAATATACTAGCTGTTGCCCGCGTGTATGTCGGAAATTATCCCACGGGAACCTTCTACCGGGATGAAAAGTATACTATGTCTTAATATACTAGCTGTTGCCAGCGTGTATGTCGAAAATTATCCCACGGGAACCTTCTACCGGGATGAAAAGTATCGTATGTCTTAATATACTAGCTGTTGCCAGCGGCTTCGCCCGCGAGTATGTCGGAAATTATCCCACGGGAACCTTCTACCGGGATGAAAAGTATCCTATGTCTTAATATACTAGCTGTTGCCCGCGTGTATGTCGGATATTATCCCACGGGAACCTTCTACCGGGATGAAAAGTATCCTATGTCTTAATATACTAGCTGTCGCCAGCGTGTATGTCGGAATTTATCCCACGGGAACCTTCTACCGGGATGAAAAGTATCCTATGTCTTAATATACAAGCTGTTGCCAGCGTGTATGTCGGATATTATCCCACGGGAACCTTCTACCGGGATGAAAAGTATCCTATGTCTTAATATATTAGCTGTTGCCAGCGGCTTCGCCCGCGTGTATGTCGGAAATTATCCCACGGGAACCTTCTACCGGGATGAAAAGTATCCTATGTCTTAATATACTAGCTGTTGCCCGCGTGTATGTCGCAAAATTGTCCCACGGGAACCTTCTACCAGGATGAAAAGTATCCTATGTCTTAATATACTAGCTGTTGCCAGCGGCTTCGCCCGCGAGTATGTCGGAAATTATCCCACGGGAACCTTCTACCGGGATGAAAAGTATCCTATGTCTTAATATACTAGCTATTGCCCGCGTGTATGTCGGATATTATCCCACGGGAACCTTCTACCGGGGTGAAAAGTATCCTATGTCTTAATATACTAGCTGTTGCCCGCGTGTATGTCGGAAATTATCCCACGGGAACCTTCTACCGGGATGAAAAGTATCCTATGTCTTAATATACTAGCTGTTGCCCGTGTGTATGTCGGATATTATCCCACGGGAACCTTCTACCGGGATGAAAAGTATCCTATGTCTTAATATACTAGCTGTTGCCAGCGGCCTTCGCCCGCGTGTATGTCGGAAATTATCCCACGGGCACCTTCTACCGGGATGAAAAGTATCCTATGTCTTAATATACTAGCTGTTGCCAGCGTGTATGTCGGAAATTATCCCACGGGAACCTTCTACCGGGATGAAAAGTATCCTATGTCTTAATATACTAGCTGTTGCCAGCGGCTTCGCCCGCGTGTATGTCGGAAATTATCCCACGGGAACCTTCTAACGGGATGAAAAGTATCTTATGTCTTAATATACTAGCTGTTGCCCGCGTGTATGTCGGAAATTATCCCACGGGAACCTTCTACCGGGATGAAAAGTATCCTATGTCTTAATATACTAGCTGTTGCCAGCGTGTATATCGCAAATTATCCCACGGGAACCTTCTACCGGGATGAAAAGTATCCTATGTCTTAATATACTAACTGTTGCCCGCGTGTATGTCGGATATTATCCCACGGGAACCTTCTACCGGGGTGAAAAGTATCCTATGTCTTAATATACTAGCTGTTGCCCGCGTGTATGTCGGAAATTATCCCACGGGAACCTTCTACCGGGATGAAAAGTATCCTATGTCTTAATATACTAGCTGTTGCCCGTGTGTATGTCGGATATTATCCCACGGGAACCTTCTACCGGGATGAAAAGTATCCTATGTCTTAATATACTAGCTGTTGCCAGCGGCTTCGCCCGCGTGTATGTCGGAAATTATCCCACGGGAACCTTCTACCGGGATGAAAAGTATCCTATGTCTTAATATACTAGCTGTTGCCCGCGTGTATGTCGGAAATTATCCCACGGGAACCTTCTACCGGGATGAAAAGTATCCTATGTCTTAATATACTAGCTGTTGCCAGCGGCTTCGCCCGCGTGTATGTCGGAAATTATCCCACGAGAACCTTCTACCGAGATGAAAAGTATCCTATGTCTTAATATACTAGCTGTTGCCCGCGTTTATGTCGGAAATTATCCCACGGGAACCTTCTACCGGGATGAAAAGTATCCTATGTCTTAATATAATAGCTGTTGCCAGCGGCTTCGCCCGCGTGTATGTCGGAAATTATCCCACGGGAACCTTCTACCGGGATGAAAAGTATCCTATGTCTTAATATACTAGCTGTTGCCAGCGTGTATGTCGGATATTATCCCACGGTAACCTTCTACCGGGATGAAAAGTATCCTATGTCTTAATATACTAGCTGTTGCCAGCGTGTATGTCGGAAATTATCCCATGGGAACCTTCTACCGGGATGAAAAGTATCCTATGTCTTAATATACTAGCTGTTGCCAGCGGCTTCGCCCGCGTGTATGTCGGAAATTATCCCACGGGAACCTTCTACCGGGATGAAAAGTATCCTATGTCTTAATATACTAGCTGTTGCCCGCGTGTATGTCGGATATTATCCCACGGGAACCTTCTACCGGGATGAAAAGTATCCTATGTCTTAATATACTAGCTGTTGCCCGCGTGTATGTCGGAAATTATCCCACGGGAACCTTCTACCGGGATGAAAAGTATCCTATGTCTTAATATACTAGCTGTTGCCCGCGTGTATGTCGGAAATTATCCCACGGGAACCTTCTACCGGGATGACAAGTATCCTATGTCTTAATATACTAGCTGTTGCCAGCGGCTTCGCCCGCGTGTATGTCGGAAATTATCCCACGGGAACCTTCTACCGGGATGAAAAGTATCCTATGTCTTAATATACTAGCTGTTGCCAGCGGCTTCGCCCGCGTGTATGTCGGAAATTATCCCACGGGAACCTTCTACCGGGATGAAAAGTATCCTATGTCTTAATATACTAGCTGTTGCCAGCGGCTTCGCCCGCGTGTATGTCGGAAATTATCCCACGGGAACCTTCTACCGGGATGAAAAGTATCCTATGTCTTAATATACTAACTGTTGCCCGCGTGTATGTCGGATATTATCCCACGGGAACCTTCTTCCGGGATGAAAAGTATCCCATGTCTTAATATACTAGCTGTTGCCCGCGTGTATGTCGGAAATTATCCAACGGGAACCTTCTACCGGGACGAAAAGTATCCTATGTCTTAATATACTAGCTGTTGCCCGCGTGTATGTCGGAAATTATCCCACGGGAACCTTCTACCGGGATGAATAGTATCCTATGTCTTAATATACTAGCTGTTGCCAGCGGCTTCGCCCGCGTGTATGTCGGAAATTATCCCACGGGAACCTTCTACCGGGATGAAAAGTATCCTATGTCTTAATATACTAGCTGTTGCCAGCGTGTATGTCGGATATTATCCCAAGGGAACCTTCTACCGGGATGAAAAGTATCCTATGTCTTAATATACTAGCTGTTGCCAGCGGCTTCGCCCGCGTGTATGTCGGAAATTATCCCACGGGAACCTTCTACCGGGATGAAAAGTATCCTATGTCTTAATATACTAGCTGTTGCCCGCGTGTATGTCGGAAATTATCCCACAGGAACCTTCTACCGGGATGAAAAGTATCCTATGTCTTAATATACTAGCTGTTGCCCGCGTGTATGTCGGATATTATCCCACGGGAACCTTCTACCGGGATGAAAAGTATCCTATGTCTTAATATACTAGCTGTTGCCCGCGTGTATGTCGGAAATTATCCCACGGGAACCTTCTACCGGGATGAAAAGTATCCTATGTCTTAATATACTAACTGTTGCCCGCGTGTATGTCGGATATTATCCCACGGGAACCTTCTTCCGGGATGAAAAGTATCCTATGTCTTAATATACTAGCTGTTGCCCGCGTGTATGTCGGAAATTATCCAACGGGAACCTTCTACCGGGACGAAAAGTATCCTATGTCTTAATATACTAGCTGTTGCCCGCGTGTATGTCGGAAATTATCCCACGGGAACCTTCTACCGGGATGAAAAGTATCCTATGTCTTAATATACTAGCTGTTGCCAGCGGCTTCGCCCGCGTGTATGTCGGAAATTATCCCACGAGAACCTTCTACCGGGATGAAAAGTATCCTATGTCTTAATATACTAGCTGTTGCCCGCGTGTATGTCGGAAATTATCCCACGGGAACCTTCTACCGGGATGAAAAGTATCCTATGTCTTAATATAATAGCTGTTGCCAGCGGCTTCGCCCGCGTGTATGTCGGAAATTATCCCACGGGAACCTTCTACCGGGATGAAAAGTATCCTATGTCTTAATATACTAGCTGTTGCCAGCGTGTATGTCGGATATTATCCCACGGTAACCTTCTACCGGGATGAAAAGTATCCTATGTCTTAATATACTAGCTGTTGCCAGCGTGTATGTCGGAAATTATCCCATGGGAACCTTCTACCGGGATGAAAAGTATCCTATGTCTTAATATACTAGCTGTTGCCAGCGGCTTCGCCCGCGTGTATGTCGGAAATTATCCCACGGGAACCTTCTACCGGGATGAAAAGTATCCTATGTCTTAATATACTAGCTGTTGCCCGCGTGTATGTCGGATATTATCCCACGGGAACCTTCTACCGGGATGACAAGTATCCTATGTCTTAATATACTAGCTGTTGCCAGCGGCTTCGCCCGCGTGTATGTCGGAAATTATCCCACGGGAACCTTCTACCGGGATGAAAAGTATCCTATGTCTTAATATACTAGCTGTTGCCAGCGGCTTCGCCCGCGTGTATGTCGGAAATTATCCCACGGGAACCTTCTACCGGGATGAAAAGTATCCTATGTCTTAATATACTAGCTGTTGCCAGCGGCTTCGCCCGCGTGTATGTCGGAAATTATCCCACGGGAACCTTCTACCGGGATGAAAAGTATCCTATGTCTTAATATACTAACTGTTGCCCGCGTGTATGTCGGATATTATCCCACGGGAACCTTCTTCCGGGATGAAAAGTATCCTATGTCTTAATATACTAGCTGTTGCCCGCGTGTATGTCGGAAATTATCCAACGGGAACCTTCTACCGGGACGAAAAGTATCCTATGTCTTAATATACTAGCTGTTGCCCGCGTGTATGTCGGAAATTATCCCACGGGAACCTTCTACCGGGATGAATAGTATCCTATGTCTTAATATACTAGCTGTTGCCAGCGGCTTCGCCCGCGTGTATGTCGGAAATTATCCCACGGGAACCTTCTACCGGGATGAAAAGTATCCTATGTCTTAATATACTAGCTGTTGCCCGGGTGTATGTCGGATATTATCCCACGGGAACCTTCTACCGGGATGAAAAGTATCCTATGTCTTAATATACTAGCTGTTGCCAGCGGCTTCGCCCGCGTGTATGTCGGATATTATCCCACGGGAACCTTCTACCGGGATGAAAAGAATACTATGTCTTAATATAATAGCTGTTGCCAGCGTGTATGTCGGAAATTATCCCACGGGAACCTTCTACCGGGATGAAAAGTATCCTATGTCTTAATATACTAGCTGTTGCCCGCGTGTATGTCGGATATTATCCCACGGGAACCTTCTACCGGGATGAGAAGTATCCTATGTCTTAATATACTAGCTGTTGCCCGCGTGTATGTCGGAAATTATCCCACGGGAACCTTCTACCGGGATGAAAAGTATACTATGTCTTAATATACTAGCTGTTGCCAGCGTGTATGTCGAAAATTATCCCACGGGAACCTTCTACCGGGATGAAAAGTATCGTATGTCTTAATATACTAGCTGTTGCCAGCGGCTTCGCCCGCGAGTATGTCGGAAATTATCCCACGGGAACCTTCTACCGGGATGAAAAGTATCCTATGTCTTAATATACTAGCTGTTGCCAGCGGCTTCGCCCGCGTGTATGTCGGAAATTATCCCACGGGAACCTTCTACCGGGATGAAAAGTATCCTATGTCTTAATATACTAGCTGTTGCCAGCGGCTTCGCCCGCGTGTATGTCGGAAATTATCCCACGGGAACCTTCTACCGGGATGAAAAGTATCCTATGTCTTAATATACTAGCTGTTGCCAGCGGCTTCGCCCGCGTGTATGTCGGAAATTATCCCACGGGAACCTTCTACCGGGATGAAAAGTATCCTATGTCTTAATATACTAGCTGTTGCCAGCGGCTTCGCCCGCGTGTATGTCGGAAATTATCCCACGGGAACCTTCTACCGGGATGAAAAGTATCCTATGTCTTAATATACTAACTGTTGCCCGCGTGTATGTCGGATATTATCCCACGGGAACCTTCTTCCGGGATGAAAAGTATCCTATGTCTTAATATACTAGCTGTTGCCCGCGTGTATGTCGGAAATTATCCAACGGGAACCTTCTACCGGGACGAAAAGTATCCTATGTCTTAATATACTAGCTGTTGCCCGCGTGTATGTCGGAAATTATCCAACGGGAACCTTCTACCGGGATGAATAGTATCCTATGTCTTAATATACTAGCTGTTGCCAGCGGCTTCGCCCGCGTGTATGTCGGAAATTATCCCACGGGAACCTTCTACCGGGATGAAAAGTATCCTATGTCTTAATATACTAGCTGTTGCCAGCGTGTATGTCGGATATTATCCCAAGGGAACCTTCTACCGGGATGAAAAGTATCCTATGTCTTAATATACAAGCTGTTGCCAGCGGCTTCGCCCGCGTGTATGTCGGAAATTATCCCACGGGAACCTTCTACCGGGATGAAAAGTATCCTATGTCTTAATATACTAGCTGTTGCCCGCGTGTATGTCGGAAATTATCCCACAGGAACCTTCTACCGGGATGAAAAGTATCCTATGTCTTAATATACTAGCTGTTGCCCGCGTGTATGTCGGATATTATCCCACGGGAACCTTCTACCGGGATGAAAAGTATCCTATGTCTTAATATACTAGCTGTTGCCAGCGTGTATGTCGGAAATTATCCCACGGGAACCTTCTACCGGGATGAAAAGTATCCTATGTCTTAATATACTAGCTGTTGCCAGCGTGTATATCGGAAATTATCCCACGGGAACCTTCTACCGGGATGAAAAGTATCCTATGTCTTAATATACTAACTGCTGCCCGCGTGTATGTCGGAAATTATCCCACGGGAACCTTCTACCGGGATGAAAAGTATCCTATGTCCTAATATACTAGCTGTTGCCAGCGGCTTCGCCCGCGTGTATGTCGGAAATTATCCCACGGGAACCTTCTACCGGGATGAAAAGTATCCTATGTCTTAATATACTAGCTGCTGCCCGCGTGTATGTCGGAAATTATCCCACGGGAACCTTCTACCGGGATGAAAAGTATCCTATGTCTTAATATACTAGCTGTTGCCAGCGGCTTCGCCCGCGTGTATGTCGGAAATTATCCCACGAGAACCTTCTACCGGGATGAAATGTATCCTATGTCTTAATATACTAGCTGTTGCCCGCGTGTATGTCGGAAATTATCCCACGGGAACCTTCTACCGGGATGAAAAGTATCCTATGTCTTAATATAATAGCTGTTGCCAGCGGCTTCGCCCGCGTGTATGTCGGAAATTATCCCACGGGAACCTTCTACCGGGATGAAAAGTATCCTATGTCTTAATATACTAGCTGTTGCCAGCGTGTATGTCGGATATTATCCCACGGTAACCTTCTACCGGGATGAAAAGTATCCTATGTCTTAATATACTAGCTGTTGCCAGCGTGTATGTCGGAAATTATCCCATGGGAACCTTCTACCGGGATGAAAAGTATCCTATGTCTTAATATACTAGCTGTTGCCAGCGGCTTCGCCCGCGTGTATGTCGGAAATTATCCCACGGGAACCTTCTACCGGGATGAAAAGTATCCTATGTCTTAATATACTAGCTGTTGCCCGCGTGTATGTCGGATATTATCCCACGGGAACCTTCTACCGGGATGACAAGTATCCTATGTCTTAATATACTAGCTGTTGCCAGCGGCTTCGCCCGCGTGTATGTCGGAAATTATCCCACGGGAACCTTCTACCGGGATGAAAAGTATCCTATGTCTTAATATACTAGCTGTTGCCAGCGGCTTCGCCCGCGTGTATGTCGGAAATTATCCCACGGGAACCTTCTACCGGGATGAAAAGTATCCTATGTCTTAATATACTAGCTGTTGCCAGCGGCTTCGCCCGCGTGTATGTCGGAAATTATCCCACGGGAACCTTCTACCGGGATGAAAAGTATCCTATGTCTTAATATACTAACTGTTGCCCGCGTGTATGTCGGATATTATCCCACGGGAACCTTCTTCCGGGATGAAAAGTATCCTATGTCTTAATATACTAGCTGTTGCCCGCGTGTATGTCGGAAATTATCCAACGGGAACCTTCTACCGGGACGAAAAGTATCCTATGTCTTAATATACTAGCTGTTGCCCGCGTGTATGTCGGAAATTATCCCACGGGAACCTTCTACCGGGATGAATAGTATCCTATGTCTTAATATACTAGCTGTTGCCAGCGGCTTCGCCCGCGTGTATGTCGGAAATTATCCCACGGGAACCTTCTACCGGGATGAAAAGTATCCTATGTCTTAATATACTAGCTGTTGCCCGGGTGTATGTCGGATATTATCCCACGGGAACCTTCTACCGGGATGAAAAGTATCCTATGTCTTAATATACTAGCTGTTGCCAGCGGCTTCGCCCGCGTGTATGTCGGATATTATCCCACGGGAACCTTCTACCGGGATGAAAAGTATACTATGTCTTAATATAATAGCTGTTGCCAGCGTGTATGTCGGAAATTATCCCACGGGAACCTTCTACCGGGATGAAAAGTATCCTATGTCTTAATATACTAGCTGTTGCCCGCGTGTATGTCGGATATTATCCCACGGGAACCTTCTACCGGGATGAAAAGTATCCTATGTCTTAATATACTAGCTGTTGCCCGCGTGTATGTCGGAAATTATCCCACGGGAACCTTCTACCGGGATGAAAAGTATACTATGTCTTAATATACTAGCTGTTGCCAGCGTGTATGTCGAAAATTATCCCACGGGAACCTTCTACCGGGATGAAAAGTATCGTATGTCTTAATATACTAGCTGTTGCCAGCGGCTTCGCCCGCGAGTATGTCGGAAATTATCCCACGGGAACCTTCTACCGGGATGAAAAGTATCCTATGTCTTAATATACTAGCTGTTGCCCGCGTGTATGTCGGATATTATCCCACGGGAACCTTCTACCGGGATGAAAAGTATCCTATGTCTTAATATACTAGCTGTCGCCAGCGTGTATGTCGGAATTTATCCCACGGGAACCTTCTACCGGGATGAAAAGTATCCTATGTCTTAATATACAAGCTGTTGCCAGCGTGTATGTCGGATATTATCCCACGGGAACCTTCTACCGGGATGAAAAGTATCCTATGTCTTAATATATTAGCTGTTGCCAGCGGCTTCGCCCGCGTGTATGTCGGAAATTATCCCACGGGAACCTTCTACCGGGATGAAAAGTATCCTATGTCTTAATATACTAGCTGTTGCCCGCGTGTATGTCGCAAAATTGTCCCACGGGAACCTTCTACCAGGATGAAAAGTATCCTATGTCTTAATATACTAGCTGTTGCCAGCGGCTTCGCCCGCGAGTATGTCGGAAATTATCCCACGGGAACCTTCTACCGGGATGAAAAGTATCCTATGTCTTAATATACTAGCTATTGCCCGCGTGTATGTCGGATATTATCCCACGGGAACCTTCTACCGGGGTGAAAAGTATCCTATGTCTTAATATACTAGCTGTTGCCCGCGTGTATGTCGGAAATTATCCCACGGGAACCTTCTACCGGGATGAAAAGTATCCTATGTCTTAATATACTAGCTGTTGCCCGTGTGTATGTCGGATATTATCCCACGGGAACCTTCTACCGGGATGAAAAGTATCCTATGTCTTAATATACTAGCTGTTGCCAGCGGCCTTCGCCCGCGTGTATGTCGGAAATTATCCCACGGGCACCTTCTACCGGGATGAAAAGTATCCTATGTCTTAATATACTAGCTGTTGCCAGCGTGTATGTCGGAAATTATCCCACGGGAACCTTCTACCGGGATGAAAAGTATCCTATGTCTTAATATACTAGCTGTTGCCAGCGGCTTCGCCCGCGTGTATGTCGGAAATTATCCCACGGGAACCTTCTAACGGGATGAAAAGTATCTTATGTCTTAATATACTAGCTGTTGCCCGCGTGTATGTCGGAAATTATCCCACGGGAACCTTCTACCGGGATGAAAAGTATCCTATGTCTTAATATACTAGCTGTTGCCAGCGTGTATATCGCAAATTATCCCACGGGAACCTTCTACCGGGATGAAAAGTATCCTATGTCTTAATATACTAACTGTTGCCCGCGTGTATGTCGGATATTATCCCACGGGAACCTTCTACCGGGGTGAAAAGTATCCTATGTCTTAATATACTAGCTGTTGCCCGCGTGTATGTCGGAAATTATCCCACGGGAACCTTCTACCGGGATGAAAAGTATCCTATGTCTTAATATACTAGCTGTTGCCCGTGTGTATGTCGGATATTATCCCACGGGAACCTTCTACCGGGATGAAAAGTATCCTATGTCTTAATATACTAGCTGTTGCCAGCGGCTTCGCCCGCGTGTATGTCGGAAATTATCCCACGGGAACCTTCTACCGGGATGAAAAGTATCCTATGTCTTAATATACTAGCTGTTGCCCGCGTGTATGTCGGAAATTATCCCACGGGAACCTTCTACCGGGATGAAAAGTATCCTATGTCTTAATATACTAGCTGTTGCCAGCGGCTTCGCCCGCGTGTATGTCGGAAATTATCCCACGAGAACCTTCTACCGAGATGAAAAGTATCCTATGTCTTAATATACTAGCTGTTGCCCGCGTTTATGTCGGAAATTATCCCACGGGAACCTTCTACCGGGATGAAAAGTATCCTATGTCTTAATATAATAGCTGTTGCCAGCGGCTTCGCCCGCGTGTATGTCGGAAATTATCCCACGGGAACCTTCTACCGGGATGAAAAGTATCCTATGTCTTAATATACTAGCTGTTGCCAGCGTGTATGTCGGATATTATCCCACGGTAACCTTCTACCGGGATGAAAAGTATCCTATGTCTTAATATACTAGCTGTTGCCAGCGTGTATGTCGGAAATTATCCCATGGGAACCTTCTACCGGGATGAAAAGTATCCTATGTCTTAATATACTAGCTGTTGCCAGCGGCTTCGCCCGCGTGTATGTCGGAAATTATCCCACGGGAACCTTCTACCGGGATGAAAAGTATCCTATGTCTTAATATACTAGCTGTTGCCCGCGTGTATGTCGGATATTATCCCACGGGAACCTTCTACCGGGATGAAAAGTATCCTATGTCTTAATATACTAGCTGTTGCCCGCGTGTATGTCGGAAATTATCCCACGGGAACCTTCTACCGGGATGAAAAGTATCCTATGTCTTAATATACTAGCTGTTGCCCGCGTGTATGTCGGAAATTATCCCACGGGAACCTTCTACCGGGATGACAAGTATCCTATGTCTTAATATACTAGCTGTTGCCAGCGGCTTCGCCCGCGTGTATGTCGGAAATTATCCCACGGGAACCTTCTACCGGGATGAAAAGTATCCTATGTCTTAATATACTAGCTGTTGCCAGCGGCTTCGCCCGCGTGTATGTCGGAAATTATCCCACGGGAACCTTCTACCGGGATGAAAAGTATCCTATGTCTTAATATACTAGCTGTTGCCAGCGGCTTCGCCCGCGTGTATGTCGGAAATTATCCCACGGGAACCTTCTACCGGGATGAAAAGTATCCTATGTCTTAATATACTAACTGTTGCCCGCGTGTATGTCGGATATTATCCCACGGGAACCTTCTTCCGGGATGAAAAGTATCCCATGTCTTAATATACTAGCTGTTGCCCGCGTGTATGTCGGAAATTATCCAACGGGAACCTTCTACCGGGACGAAAAGTATCCTATGTCTTAATATACTAGCTGTTGCCCGCGTGTATGTCGGAAATTATCCCACGGGAACCTTCTACCGGGATGAATAGTATCCTATGTCTTAATATACTAGCTGTTGCCAGCGGCTTCGCCCGCGTGTATGTCGGAAATTATCCCACGGGAACCTTCTACCGGGATGAAAAGTATCCTATGTCTTAATATACTAGCTGTTGCCAGCGTGTATGTCGGATATTATCCCAAGGGAACCTTCTACCGGGATGAAAAGTATCCTATGTCTTAATATACTAGCTGTTGCCAGCGGCTTCGCCCGCGTGTATGTCGGAAATTATCCCACGGGAACCTTCTACCGGGATGAAAAGTATCCTATGTCTTAATATACTAGCTGTTGCCCGCGTGTATGTCGGAAATTATCCCACAGGAACCTTCTACCGGGATGAAAAGTATCCTATGTCTTAATATACTAGCTGTTGCCCGCGTGTATGTCGTATATTATCCCACGGGAACCTTCTACCGGGATGAAAAGTATCCTATGTCTTAATATACTAGCTGTTGCCCGCGTGTATGTCGGAAATTATCCCACGGGAACCTTCTACCGGGATGAAAAGTATCCTATGTCTTAATATACTAACTGTTGCCCGCGTGTATGTCGGATATTATCCCACGGGAACCTTCTTCCGGGATGAAAAGTATCCTATGTCTTAATATACTAGCTGTTGCCCGCGTGTATGTCGGAAATTATCCAACGGGAACCTTCTACCGGGACGAAAAGTATCCTATGTCTTAATATACTAGCTGTTGCCCGCGTGTATGTCGGAAATTATCCCACGGGAACCTTCTACCGGGATGAAAAGTATCCTATGTCTTAATATACTAGCTGTTGCCAGCGGCTTCGCCCGCGTGTATGTCGGAAATTATCCCACGAGAACCTTCTACCGGGATGAAAAGTATCCTATGTCTTAATATACTAGCTGTTGCCCGCGTGTATGTCGGAAATTATCCCACGGGAACCTTCTACCGGGATGAAAAGTATCCTATGTCTTAATATAATAGCTGTTGCCAGCGGCTTCGCCCGCGTGTATGTCGGAAATTATCCCACGGGAACCTTCTACCGGGATGAAAAGTATCCTATGTCTTAATATACTAGCTGTTGCCAGCGTGTATGTCGGATATTATCCCACGGTAACCTTCTACCGGGATGAAAAGTATCCTATGTCTTAATATACTAGCTGTTGCCAGCGTGTATGTCGGAAATTATCCCATGGGAACCTTCTACCGGGATGAAAAGTATCCTATGTCTTAATATACTAGCTGTTGCCAGCGGCTTCGCCCGCGTGTATGTCGGAAATTATCCCACGGGAACCTTCTACCGGGATGAAAAGTATCCTATGTCTTAATATACTAGCTGTTGCCCGCGTGTATGTCGGATATTATCCCACGGGAACCTTCTACCGGGATGACAAGTATCCTATGTCTTAATATACTAGCTGTTGCCAGCGGCTTCGCCCGCGTGTATGTCGGAAATTATCCCACGGGAACCTTCTACCGGGATGAAAAGTATCCTATGTCTTAATATACTAGCTGTTGCCAGCGGCTTCGCCCGCGTGTATGTCGGAAATTATCCCACGGGAACCTTCTACCGGGATGAAAAGTATCCTATGTCTTAATATACTAGCTGTTGCCAGCGGCTTCGCCCGCGTGTATGTCGGAAATTATCCCACGGGAACCTTCTACCGGGATGAAAAGTATCCTATGTCTTAATATACTAACTGTTGCCCGCGTGTATGTCGGATATTATCCCACGGGAACCTTCTTCCGGGATGAAAAGTATCCTATGTCTTAATATACTAGCTGTTGCCCGCGTGTATGTCGGAAATTATCCAACGGGAACCTTCTACCGGGACGAAAAGTATCCTATGTCTTAATATACTAGCTGTTGCCCGCGTGTATGTCGGAAATTATCCCACGGGAACCTTCTACCGGGATGAATAGTATCCTATGTCTTAATATACTAGCTGTTGCCAGCGGCTTCGCCCGCGTGTATGTCGGAAATTATCCCACGGGAACCTTCTACCGGGATGAAAAGTATCCTATGTCTTAATATACTAGCTGTTGCCCGGGTGTATGTCGGATATTATCCCACGGGAACCTTCTACCGGGATGAAAAGTATCCTATGTCTTAATATACTAGCTGTTGCCAGCGGCTTCGCCCGCGTGTATGTCGGATATTATCCCACGGGAACCTTCTACCGGGATGAAAAGAATACTATGTCTTAATATAATAGCTGTTGCCAGCGTGTATGTCGGAAATTATCCCACGGGAACCTTCTACCGGGATGAAAAGTATCCTATGTCTTAATATACTAGCTGTTGCCCGCGTGTATGTCGGATATTATCCCACGGGAACCTTCTACCGGGATGAGAAGTATCCTATGTCTTAATATACTAGCTGTTGCCCGCGTGTATGTCGGAAATTATCCCACGGGAACCTTCTACCGGGATGAAAAGTATACTATGTCTTAATATACTAGCTGTTGCCAGCGTGTATGTCGAAAATTATCCCACGGGAACCTTCTACCGGGATGAAAAGTATCGTATGTCTTAATATACTAGCTGTTGCCAGCGGCTTCGCCCGCGAGTATGTCGGAAATTATCCCACGGGAACCTTCTACCGGGATGAAAAGTATCCTATGTCTTAATATACTAGCTGTTGCCCGCGTGTATGTCGGATATTATCCCACGGGAACCTTCTACCGGGATGAAAAGTATCCTATGTCTTAATATACTAGCTGTCGCCAGCGTGTATGTCGAAATTTATCCCACGGGAACCTTCTACCGGGATGAAAAGTATCCTATGTCTTAATATACAAGCTGTTGCCAGCGTGTATGTCGGATATTATCCCACGGGAACCTTCTACCGGGATGAAAAGTATCCTATGTCTTAATATATTAGCTGTTGCCAGCGGCTTCGCCCGCGTGTATGTCGGAAATTATCCCACGGGAACCTTCTACCGGGATGAAAAGTATCCTATGTCTTAATATACTAGCTGTTGCCCGCGTGTATGTCGCAAAATTGTCCCACGGGAACCTTCTACCAGGATGAAAAGTATCCTATGTCTTAATATACTAGCTGTTGCCAGCGGCTTCGCCCGCGAGTATGTCGGAAATTATCCCACGGGAACCTTCTACCGGGATGAAAAGTATCCTATGTCTTAATATACTAGCTATTGCCCGCGTGTATGTCGGATATTATCCCACGGGAACCTTCTACCGGGGTGAAAAGTATCCTATGTCTTAATATACTAGCTGTTGCCCGCGTGTATGTCGGAAATTATCCCACGGGAACCTTCTACCGGGATGAAAAGTATCCTATGTCTTAATATACTAGCTGTTGCCCGTGTGTATGTCGGATATTATCCCACGGGAACCTTCTACCGGGATGAAAAGTATCCTATGTCTTAATATACTAGCTGTTGCCAGCGGCCTTCGCCCGCGTGTATGTCGGAAATTATCCCACGGGCACCTTCTACCGGGATGAAAAGTATCCTATGTCTTAATATACTAGCTGTTGCCAGCGTGTATGTCGGAAATTATCCCACGGGAACCTTCTACCGGGATGAAAAGTATCCTATGTCTTAATATACTAGCTGTTGCCAGCGGCTTCGCCCGCGTGTATGTCGGAAATTATCCCACGGGAACCTTCTACCGGGATGAAAAGTATCCTATGTCTTAATATACTAGCTGTTGCCAGCGGCCTTCGCCCGCGTGTATGTCGGAAATTATCCCACGGGCACCTTCTACCGGGATGAAAAGTATCCTATGTCTTAATATACTAGCTGTTGCCAGCGTGTATGTCGGAAATTATCCCACGGGAACCTTCTACCGGGATGAAAAGTATCCTATGTCTTAATATACTAGCTGTTGCCAGCGGCTTCGCCCGCGTGTATGTCGGAAATTATCCCACGGGAACCTTCTAACGGGATGAAAAGTATCTTATGTCTTAATATACTAGCTGTTGCCCGCGTGTATGTCGGAAATTATCCCACGGGAACCTTCTACCGGGATGAAAAGTATCCTATGTCTTAATATACTAGCTGTTGCCAGCGTGTATATCGCAAATTATCCCACGGGAACCTTCTACCGGGATGAAAAGTATCCTATGTCTTAATATACTAACTGTTGCCCGCGTGTATGTCGGATATTATCCCACGGGAACCTTCTACCGGGGTGAAAAGTATCCTATGTCTTAATATACTAGCTGTTGCCCGCGTGTATGTCGGAAATTATCCCACGGGAACCTTCTACCGGGATGAAAAGTATCCTATGTCTTAATATACTAGCTGTTGCCCGTGTGTATGTCGGATATTATCCCACGGGAACCTTCTACCGGGATGAAAAGTATCCTATGTCTTAATATACTAGCTGTTGCCAGCGGCTTCGCCCGCGTGTATGTCGGAAATTATCCCACGGGAACCTTCTACCGGGATGAAAAGTATCCTATGTCTTAATATACTAGCTGTTGCCCGCGTGTATGTCGGAAATTATCCCACGGGAACCTTCTACCGGGATGAAAAGTATCCTATGTCTTAATATACTAGCTGTTGCCAGCGGCTTCGCCCGCGTGTATGTCGGAAATTATCCCACGAGAACCTTCTACCGAGATGAAAAGTATCCTATGTCTTAATATACTAGCTGTTGCCCGCGTTTATGTCGGAAATTATCCCACGGGAACCTTCTACCGGGATGAAAAGTATCCTATGTCTTAATATAATAGCTGTTGCCAGCGGCTTCGCCCGCGTGTATGTCGGAAATTATCCCACGGGAACCTTCTACCGGGATGAAAAGTATCCTATGTCTTAATATACTAGCTGTTGCCAGCGTGTATGTCGGAAATTATCCCATGGGAACCTTCTACCGGGATGAAAAGTATCCTATGTCTTAATATACTAGCTGTTGCCAGCGTGTATGTCGGATATTATCCCACGGTAACCTTCTACCGGGATGAAAAGTATCCTATGTCTTAATATACTAGCTGTTGCCAGCGTGTATGTCGGAAATTATCCCATGGGAACCTTCTACCGGGATGAAAAGTATCCTATGTCTTAATATACTAGCTGTTGCCAGCGGCTTCGCCCGCGTGTATGTCGGAAATTATCCCACGGGAACCTTCTACCGGGATGAAAAGTATCCTATGTCTTAATATACTAGCTGTTGCCCGCGTGTATGTCGGATATTATCCCACGGGAACCTTCTACCGGGATGAAAAGTATCCTATGTCTTAATATACTAGCTGTTGCCCGCGTGTATGTCGGAAATTATCCCACGGGAACCTTCTACCGGGATGAAAAGTATCCTATGTCTTAATATACTAGCTGTTGCCCGCGTGTATGTCGGAAATTATCCCACGGGAACCTTCTACCGGGATGACAAGTATCCTATGTCTTAATATACTAGCTGTTGCCAGCGGCTTCGCCCGCGTGTATGTCGGAAATTATCCCACGGGAACCTTCTACCGGGATGAAAAGTATCCTATGTCTTAATATACTAGCTGTTGCCAGCGGCTTCGCCCGCGTGTATGTCGGAAATTATCCCACGGGAACCTTCTACCGGGATGAAAAGTATCCTATGTCTTAATATACTAGCTGTTGCCAGCGGCTTCGCCCGCGTGTATGTCGGAAATTATCCCACGGGAACCTTCTACCGGGATGAAAAGTATCCTATGTCTTAATATACTAACTGTTGCCCGCGTGTATGTCGGATATTATCCCACGGGAACCTTCTTCCGGGATGAAAAGTATCCTATGTCTTAATATACTAGCTGTTGCCCGCGTGTATGTCGGAAATTATCCAACGGGAACCTTCTACCGGGACGAAAAGTATCCTATGTCTTAATATACTAGCTGTTGCCCGCGTGTATGTCGGAAATTATCCCACGGGAACCTTCTACCGGGATGAATAGTATCCTATGTCTTAATATACTAGCTGTTGCCAGCGGCTTCGCCCGCGTGTATGTCGGAAATTATCCCACGGGAACCTTCTACCGGGATGAAAAGTATCCTATGTCTTAATATACTAGCTGTTGCCAGCGTGTATGTCGGATATTATCCCAAGGGAACCTTCTACCGGGATGAAAAGTATCCTATGTCTTAATATACTAGCTGTTGCCAGCGGCTTCGCCCGCGTGTATGTCGGAAATTATCCCACGGGAACCTTCTACCGGGATGAAAAGTATCCTATGTCTTAATATACTAGCTGTTGCCCGCGTGTATGTCGGAAATTATCCCACAGGAACCTTCTACCGGGATGAAAAGTATCCTATGTCTTAATATACTAGCTGTTGCCCGCGTGTATGTCGGATATTATCCCACGGGAACCTTCTACCGGGATGAAAAGTATCCTATGTCTTAATATACTAGCTGTTGCCAGCGTGTATGTCGGAAATTATCCCACGGGAACCTTCTACCGGGATGAAAAGTATCCTATGTCTTAATATACTAGCTGTTGCCAGCGTGTATGTCGGATATTATCCCACGGTAACCTTCTACCGGGATGAAAAGTATCCTATGTCTTAATATACTAGCTGTTGCCAGCGTGTATGTCGGAAATTATCCCATGGGAACCTTCTACCGGGATGAAAAGTATCCTATGTCTTAATATACTAGCTGTTGCCAGCGGCTTCGCCCGCGTGTATGTCGGAAATTATCCCACGGGAACCTTCTACCGGGATGAAAAGTATCCTATGTCTTAATATACTAGCTGTTGCCCGCGTGTATGTCGGATATTATCCCACGGGAACCTTCTACCGGGATGAAAAGTATCCTATGTCTTAATATACTAGCTGTTGCCCGCGTGTATGTCGGAAATTATCCCACGGGAACCTTCTACCGGGATGAAAAGTATCCTATGTCTTAATATACTAGCTGTTGCCCGCGTGTATGTCGGAAATTATCCCACGGGAACCTTCTACCGGGATGACAAGTATCCTATGTCTTAATATACTAGCTGTTGCCAGCGGCTTCGCCCGCGTGTATGTCGGAAATTATCCCACGGGAACCTTCTACCGGGATGAAAAGTATCCTATGTCTTAATATACTAGCTGTTGCCAGCGGCTTCGCCCGCGTGTATGTCGGAAATTATCCCACGGGAACCTTCTACCGGGATGAAAAGTATCCTATGTCTTAATATACTAGCTGTTGCCAGCGGCTTCGCCCGCGTGTATGTCGGAAATTATCCCACGGGAACCTTCTACCGGGATGAAAAGTATCCTATGTCTTAATATACTAACTGTTGCCCGCGTGTATGTCGGATATTATCCCACGGGAACCTTCTTCCGGGATGAAAAGTATCCTATGTCTTAATATACTAGCTGTTGCCCGCGTGTATGTCGGAAATTATCCAACGGGAACCTTCTACCGGGACGAAAAGTATCCTATGTCTTAATATACTAGCTGTTGCCCGCGTGTATGTCGGAAATTATCCCACGGGAACCTTCTACCGGGATGAATAGTATCCTATGTCTTAATATACTAGCTGTTGCCAGCGGCTTCGCCCGCGTGTATGTCGGAAATTATCCCACGGGAACCTTCTACCGGGATGAAAAGTATCCTATGTCTTAATATACTAGCTGTTGCCAGCGTGTATGTCGGATATTATCCCAAGGGAACCTTCTACCGGGATGAAAAGTATCCTATGTCTTAATATACTAGCTGTTGCCAGCGGCTTCGCCCGCGTGTATGTCGGAAATTATCCCACGGGAACCTTCTACCGGGATGAAAAGTATCCTATGTCTTAATATACTAGCTGTTGCCCGCGTGTATGTCGGAAATTATCCCACAGGAACCTTCTACCGGGATGAAAAGTATCCTATGTCTTAATATACTAGCTGTTGCCCGCGTGTATGTCGGATATTATCCCACGGGAACCTTCTACCGGGATGAAAAGTATCCTATGTCTTAATATACTAGCTGTTGCCAGCGTGTATGTCGGAAATTATCCCACGGGAACCTTCTACCGGGATGAAAAGTATCCTATGTCTTAATATACTAGCTGTTGCCAGCGTGTATATCGGAAATTATCCCACGGGAACCTTCTACCGGGATGAAAAGTATCCTATGTCCTAATATACTAGCTGTTGCCAGCGGCTTCGCCCGCGTGTATGTCGGAAATTATCCCACGGGAACCTTCTACCGGGATGAAAAGTATCCTATGTCTTAATATACTAGCTGTTGCCCGCGTGTATGTCGGAAATTATCCCACGGGAACCTTCTACCGGGATGAAAAGTATCCTATGTCTTAATATACTAGCTGTTGCCAGCGGCTTCGCCCGCGTGTATGTCGGAAATTATCCCACGAGAACCTTCTACCGGGATGAAAAGTATCCTATGTCTTAATATACTAGCTGTTGCCCGCGTGTATGTCGGAAATTATCCCACGGGAACCTTCTACCGGGATGAAAAGTATCCTATGTCTTAATATACTAGCTGTTGCCCGCGTGTATGTCGAAAATTATCCCACGGGAACCTTCTACCGGGATGACAAGTATCCTATGTCTTAATATACTAGCTGTTGCCAGCGGCTTCGCCCGCGTGTATGTCGGAAATTATCCCACGGGAACCTTCTACCGGGATGAAAAGTATCCTATGTCTTAATATACTAGCTGTTGCCAGCGGCTTCGCCCGCGTGTATGTCGGAAATTATCCCACGGGAACCTTCTACCGGGATGAAAAGTATCCTATGTCTTAATATACTAGCTGTTGCCAGCGGCTTCGCCCGCGTGTATGTCGGAAATTATCCCACGGGAACCTTCTACCGGGATGAAAAGTATCCTATGTCTTAATATACTAACTGTTGCCCGCGTGTATGTCGGATATTATCCCACGGGAACCTTCTTCCGGGATGAAAAGTATCCTATGTCTTAATATACTAGCTGTTGCCCGCGTGTATGTCGGAAATTATCCAACGGGAACCTTCTACCGGGACGAAAAGTATCCTATGTCTTAATATACTAGCTGTTGCCCGCGTGTATGTCGGAAATTATCCCACGGGAACCTTCTACCGGGATGAATAGTATCCTATGTCTTAATATACTAGCTGTTGCCAGCGGCTTCGCCCGCGTGTATGTCGGAAATTATCCCACGGGAACCTTCTACCGGGATGAAAAGTATCCTATGTCTTAATATACTAGCTGTTGCCCGGGTGTATGTCGGATATTATCCCACGGGAACCTTCTACCGGGATGAAAAGTATCCTATGTCTTAATATACTAGCTGTTGCCAGCGGCTTCGCCCGCGTGTATGTCGGATATTATCCCACGGGAACCTTCTATTGGGATGAAAAGTATCCTATGTCTTAATATAATAGCTGTTGCCAGCGTGTATGTCGGAAATTATCCCACGGGAACCTTCTACCGGGATGAAAAGTATCCTATGTCTTAATATACTAGCTGTTGCCCGCGTGTATGTCGGATATTATCCCACGGGAACCTTCTACCGGGATGAAAAGTATCCTATGTCTTAATATACTAGCTGTTGCCCGCGTGTATGTCGGAAATTATCCCACGGGAACCTTCTACCGGGATGAAAAGTATCCTATGTCTTAATATACTAGCTGTTGCCAGCGTGTATGTCGAAAATTATCCCACGGGAACCTTCTACCGGGATGAAAAGTATCGTATGTCTTAATATACTAGCTGTTGCCAGCGGCTTCGCCCGCGAGTATGTCGGAAATTATCCCACGGGAACCTTCTACCGGGATGAAAAGTATTCTATGTCTTAATATACTAGCTGTTACCCGCGTGTATGTCGGATATTATCCCACGGGAACCTTCTACCGGGATGAAAAGTATCCTATGTCTTAATATACTAGCTGTCGCCAGCGTGTATGTCGGAATTTATCCCACGGGAACCTTCTACCGGGATGAAAAGTATCCTATGTCTTAATATACTAGCTGTTGCCAGCGTGTATGTCGGATATTATCCCACGGGAACCTTCTACCGGGATGAAAAGTATCCTATGTCTTAATATATTAGCTGTTGCCAGCGGCTTCGCCCGCGTGTATGTCGGAAATTATCCCACGGGAACCTTCTACCGGGATGAAAAGTATCCTATGTCTTAATATACTAGCTGTTGCCCGCGTGTATGTCGCAAAATTATCCCACGGGAACCTTCTACCAGGATGAAAAGTATCCTATGTCTTAATATACTAGCTGTTGCCAGCGGCTTCGCCCGCGAGTATGTCGGAAATTATCCCACGGGAACCTTCTACCGGGATGAAAAGTATCCTATGTCTTAATATACTAGCTATTGCCCGCGTGTATGTCGGATATTATCCCACGGGAACCTTCTACCGGGGTGAAAAGTATCCTATGTCTTAATATACTAGCTGTTGCCCGCGTGTATGTCGGAAATTATCCCACGGGAACCTTCTACCGGGATGAAAAGTATCCTATGTCTTAATATACTAGCTGTTGCCCGTGTGTATGTCGGATATTATCCCACGGGAACCTTCTACCGGGATGAAAAGTATCCTATGTCTTAATATACTAGCTGTTGCCAGCGGCCTTCGCCCGCGTGTATGTCGGAAATTATCCCACGGGCACCTTCTACCGGGATGAAAAGTATCCTATGTCTTAATATACTAGCTGTTGCCAGCGTGTATGTCGGAAATTATCCCACGGGAACCTTCTACCGGGATGAAAAGTATCCTATGTCTTAATATACTAGCTGTTGCCAGCGGCTTCGCCCGCGTGTATGTCGGAAATTATCCCACGGGAACCTTCTACCGGGATGAAAAGTATCTTATGTCTTAATATACTAGCTGTTGCCCGCGTGTATGTCGGAAATTATCCCACGGGAACCTTCTACCGGGATGAAAAGTATCCTATGTCTTAATATACTAGCTGTTGCCAGCGTGTATGTCGGATATTATCCCACGGGAACCTTCTACCGGGATGAAAAGTATCCTATGTCTTAATATACTAGCTGTTGCCAGCGTGTATGTCGAAAATTATCCCACGGGAACCTTCTACCGGGATGAAAAGTATCGTATGTCTTAATATACTAGCTGTTGCCAGCGGCTTCGCCCGAGAGTATGTCGGAAATTATCCCACGGGAACCTTCTACCGGGATGAAAAGTATCCTATGTCTTAATATACTAGCTGTTGCCAGCGTGTATGTCGAAAATTATCCCACGGGAACCTTCTACCGGGATGAAAAGTATCGTATGTCTTAATATACTAGCTGTTGCCAGCGGCTTCGCCCGCGAGTATGTCGGAAATTATCCCACGGGAACCTTCTACCGGGATGAAAAGTATCCTATGTCTTAATATAATAGCTGTTGCCAGCGTGTATGTCGGAAATTATCCCACGGGAACCTTCTACCGGGATGAAAAGTATCCTATGTCTTAATATACTAGCTGTTGCCCGCGTGTATGTCGGAAATTATCCCACGGGAACCTTCTACCGTGATGAAAAGTATCCTATGTCTTAATATACTAGCTGTTGCCCGCGTGTATGTCGGAAATTATCCCACGGGAACCTTCTACCGGGATGAAAAGTATCCTATGTCTTAATATACTAGCTGTTGCCCGCGTGTATGTCGGAAATTATCCCACGGGAACCTTCTACCGGGATGAAAAGTATCCTATGTCTTAATATACTAGCTGTTGCCAGCGGCTTCGCCCGCGTGTATGTCGGAAATTATCCCACGGGAACCTTCTACCGGGATGAAAAGTATCCTATGTCTTAATATACTAACTGTTGCCCGCGTGTATGTCGGATATTATCCCACGGGAACCTTCTACCGGGATGAAAAGTATCCTATGTCTTTATATACTAGCTGTTGCCCGCGTGTATGTCGGAAATTATCCCACGGGAACCTTCTACCGGGATGAAAAGTATCCTATGTCTTAATATAATAGCTGTTGCCAGCGTGTATGTCGGAAATTATCCCACGGGAACCTTCTACCGGGATGAAAAGTATCCTATGTCTTAATATACTAGCTGTTGCCCGCGTGTATGTCGGAAATTATCCCACGGGAACCTTCTACCGGGATGAAAAGTATCCTATGTCTTAATATAATAGCTGTTGCCCGCGTGTATGTCGGAAATTATCCCACGGGAACCTTCTACCGTGATGAAAAGTATCCTATGTCTTAATATACTAGCTGTTGCCCGCGTGTATGTCGGAAATTATCCCACGGGAACCTTCTACCGTGATGAAAAGTATCCTATGTCTTAATATACTAGCTGTTGCCCGCGTGTATGTCGGAAATTATCCCACGGGAACCTTCTACCGGGATGAAAAGTATCCTATGTCTTAATATACTAGCTGTTGCCAGCGGCTTCGCCCGCGTGTATGTCGGAAATTATCCCACGGGAACCTTCTACCGGGATGAAAAGTATCCTATGTCTTAATATACTAACTGTTGCCTGCGTGTATGTCAGATATTATCCCACGGGAACCTTCTACCGGGATGAAAAGTATCCTATGTCTTAATATACTAGCTGTTGCCCGCGTGTATGTCGGAAATTATCCCACGGGAACCTTCTACCGGGATGAAAAGTATCCTATGTCTTAATATACTAGCTGTTGCCAGCGGCTTCGCCCGCGTGTATGTTGGAAATTATCCCACGGGAACCTTCTACCGGGATGAAAAGTATCCTATGTCTTAATATACTAGCTGTTGCCCGCGTGTATGTCGGATATTATCCCACGGGAACCTTCTACCGGGATGAAAAGTATCCTATGTCTTAATATAATAGCTGTTGCCAGCGTGTATGTCGGAAATTATCCCACGGGAACCTTCTACCGGGATGAAAAGTATCCTATGTCTTAATATACTAGCTGCTGCCCGCGTGTATGTTGGATATTATCCCACGGGAACCTTCTACCGGGATGAAAAGTATCCTATGTCTTAATATAATAGCTGTTGCCAGCGTGTATGTCGGAAATTATCCCACGGGAACCTTCTACCGGGATGAAAAGTATCCTATGTCTTAATATAATAGCTGTTGCCAGCGTGTATGTCAGAAATTATCCCACGGGAACCTTCTACCGGGATAACAAGTAACCTATGTCTTAATATACTAGCTGTTGCCCGCGTGTATGTCGGAAATTATCCCACGGGAACCTTCTACCGTGATGAAAAGTATCCTATGTCTTAATATACATGCTGTTGCCCGCGTGTATGTCGGAAATTATCCCACGGGAACCTTCTACCGGGATGAAAAGTATCCTATGTCTTAATATACTAGCTGTTGCCAGCGGCTTCGCCCGCGTGTATGTCGGAAATTATCCCACGGGAACCTTCTACCGGGATGAAAAGTATCCTATGTCTTAATATACTAGCTGTTGCCCGCGTGTATGTCGGAAATTATCCCACGGGAACCTTCTACCGGGATGAAAAGTATCCTATGTCTTAATATAATAGCTGTTGCCAGCGTGTATGTCGAAAATTATCCCACGGGAACCTTCTACCGGGATGAAAAGTATCCTATGTCTTAATATACTAGCTGTTGCCAGCGGCTTCGCCCGCGTGTATGTCGGAAATTATCCCACGGGAACCTTCTACCGGGATGAAAAGTATCCTATGTCTTAATATACTAGCTGTTGCCCGCGTGTATGTCGGATATTATCCCACGGGAACCTTCTAGCGGGATGAAAAGTATCCTATGTCTTAATATACTAGCTGTTGCCAGCGGCTTCGCCCGCGTGTATGTCGGAAATTATCCCACGGGAACCTTCTACCGGGATGAAATGTATCCTATGTCTTAATATACTAGCTGTTTCCCGCGTGTATGTCGGAAATTATCCCAAGGGAACCTTCTACCAGGATGAAAAGTATCGTATGTCTTAATATACTAGCTGGTGCCAGCGTGTATGTCGGAAATTATCCCACGGGAACCTTCTACCGGGATAAAAAGTATCCTATGTCTTAATATACTAGCTGTTGCCAGCGTGTATGTCGGAAATTATCCCACGGGAACCTTCTACCGGGGTGAAAAGTATCCTATGTCTTAATATACTAGCTGTTGCCAGCGGCTTCGCCCGCGTGTATGTCGGAAATTATCCCACGGGAACCTTCTACCGGGATGAAAAGTATCCTATGTCTTAATATACTAGCTGTTGCCCGCGTGTATGTCGGATATTATCCCACGGGAACCTTCTACCGGGATGAAACGTATCCTATGTCTTAATATACTAGCTGTTGCCAGCGTGTATGTCGGAAATTATCCCACGGGAACCTTCTACCGGGATGAAAAGTATCCTATGTCTTAATATACTAGCTGTTGCCAGCGTGTATGTCGGAAATTATCCCACGGGAACCTTCTACCGGGATGAAAAGTATCCTATGTCTTAATATACTAGCTGTTGCCCGCGTGTATGTCGGAAATTATCCCACGGGAACCTTCTACCGGGATGAAAAGTATCCTATGTCTTAATATACTAGCTGTTGCCAGCGGCTTCGCCCGCGTGTATGTCGGAAATTATCCCACGGGAACCTTCTACCGGGATGAATAGAATCCTATGTCTTAATATACTAGCTGTTGCCAGCGTGTATGTCGGAAATTATCCCACGGGAACCTTCTACCGGGATGAAAATTATCCAATGTCTTAATATACTAGCTGTTGCCCGCGTGTATGTCGGAAATTATCCCACGGGAACCTTCTACCGGGATGAAAAGTATCCTATGTCTTAATATACTAGCTGTTGCCCGCGTGTATGTCGGATATTATCCCACGGGAACCTTCTACCGGGATGAAAAGTATCCTATGTCTTAATATACTAGCTGTTGCCAGCGGCTTCGCCCGCGAGTATGTCAGAAATTATCCCACGGGAACCTTCTACCGGGATGAAAAGTATCCTATGTCTTAATATACTAGCTGTTGCCCACGTTTATGTCGGATATTATCCCACGGGAACCTTCTACCGGGATGAAAAGTATCGTATGTCTTAATATACTAGCTGTTGCCAGCGTGTATGTCGGAAATTATCCCACGGGAACCTTCTACCGGGATGAAAAGTATCCTATGTCTTAATATACTAGCTGTTGCCCGCGTGTATGTCGGAAATTATCCCACGAGAACCTTCTACCGGGATGAAAAGTATCCTATGTCTTAATATACTAGCTGTTGCCCGCGTGGATGTCGGAAATTATCCCACGGGAACCTTCTACCGGGATCAAAAGTATCCTATGTCTTAATATACTAGCTGTTGCCCGCGTGTATGTCGGATATTATCCCACGGGAACCTTCTACCGGGATGAAAAGTATCCTATGTCTTAATATACTAGCTGTTGCCAGCGTTCTTCGCCCGCGTGTATGTCGGAAATTATCCCACGGGAACTTTCTACCGGGATGAAAAGTATCCTATGTCTTAATATACTAGCTGTTGCCCTCGTGTTTGTCGGAAATTATCCCACGGGAACCTTCTACCGGGATGAAAAGTATCCTATGTCTTAATATACTAGCTGTTGCCCGCGTGTATGTCGGAAATTATCCCACGGGAACCTTCTACCGGGATGAAAAGTATCCTATGTCTTAATATACTAGCTGTTGCCCGCGTGTATGTCGGAAATTATCCCACGGGAACCTTCTACCGGGATGAAAAGTATCGTATGTCTTAATATACTAGCTGTTGCCCGCGTGTATGTCGGATATTATCCCAGGGGAACCTTCTACCGGGATGAAAAGTATGCTATGTCTTAATACACTAGCTGTTGCCAGCGGCTTCGCCCGCGTGTATGTCGGAAATTATCCCACGGGAACCTTCTACCGGGATGAAAAGTATCCTATGTCTTAATATACTAACTGTTGCCCGCGTGTATGTCGGATATTATCCCACGGGAACCTTCTACCGGGATGAAAAGTATCCTATGTCTTAATATACTAGCTGTTGCCCGCGTGTATGTCGGATATTATCCCACGGGAACCTTCTAGCGGGATGAAAAGTATCCTATGTCTTAATATACTAGCTGTTGCCAGCGGCTTCGCCCGCGTGTATGTCGGAAATTATCCCACGGGAACCTTCTACCGGGATGAAATGTATCCTATGTCTTAATATACTAGCTGTTGCCCGCGTGTATGTCGGAAATTATCCCAAGGGAACCTTCTACCAGGATGAAAAGTATCGTATGTCTTAATATACTAGCTGGTGCCAGCGTGTATGTCGGAAATTATCCCACGGGAACCTTCTACCGGGATGAAAAGTATCCTATGTCTTAATATACTAGCTGTTGCCAGCGTGTATGTCGGAAATTATCCCACGGGAACCTTCTACCGGGATGAAAAGTATCCTATGTCTTAATATACTAGCTGTTGCCAGCGGCTTCGCCCGCGTGTATGTCGGATATTATCCCACGGGAACCTTCTACCGGGATGAAACGTATCCTATGTCTTAATATACTAGCTGTTGCCAGCGTGTATGTCGGAAATTATCCCACGGGAACCTTCTACCGGGATGAAAAGTATCCTATGTCTTAATATACTAGCTGTTGCCCGCGTGTATGTCGGAAATTATCCCACGGGAACCTTCTACCGGGATGAAAAGTATCCTATGTCTTAATATACTAGCTGTTGCCAGCGGCTTCGCCCGCGTGTATGTCGGAAATTATCCCACGGGAACCTTCTACCGGGATGAATAGTATCCTATGTTTTAATATACTAGCTGTTGCCCGCGTGTATGTCGGAAATTATCCCACGGGAACCTTCTACCGGGATGAAAAGTATCCTATGTCTTAATATACTAGCTGTTGCCAGCGGCTTCGCCCGCGTGTATGTCGGAAATTACCCCACGGGAACCTTCTACCGGGATGAAAAGTATCCTATGTCTTAATATACTAGCTGTTGCCCGCGTGTATGTCAGATATTATCCCACGGGAACCTTCTACCGGGATGAAAAGTATCCTATGTCTTAATATACTAGCTGTTGCCAGCGTGTATGTCGGAAATTACCCCACGGGAACCTTCTACCGGGATGAAAAGTATCCTGTCTTAATATACTAGCTGTTGCCAGAGGCTATTTCGGAAATTATCCCACGGGAACCTTCTACCGGGATGAAAAGTATCCTATGTCTTAATATAAAAGCTGTTGCCAGCGTGTATGTCGGAAATTATCCCAGTGAAACCTTCTACCGGGATGAAAAGTATCGTATGTCTTAATATACTAGCTGGTGCCAGCGTGTATGTCGGAAATTATCCCACGGGAACCTTCTACCGGGATGAAAAGTATCCTATGTCTTAATATACTAGCTGTTACCAGCGTGTATGTCGGAAATTATCCCACGGGAACCTTCTACCGGGATGAAAAGTATCCTATGTCTTAATATACTAGCTGTTGCCAGCGTGTATGTCGGAAATTATCCCACGGGAACCTTCTACCGGGATGAAAAGTATCCTATGTCTTAATATACTAGCTGTTGCCCGCGTGTATGTCGGAAATTATCCCACGGGAACCTTCTACCGGGATGAAAAGTATCCTATGTCTTAATATACTAGCTGTTGCCAGCGGCTTCGCCCGCGTGTATGTCGGAAATTATCCCACGGGAACCTTCTACCGGGATGAATAGTATCCTATGTCTTAATATACTAGCTGTTGCCCGCGTGTATGTCGGAAATTATCCCACGAGAACCTTCTACCGGGATGAAAAGTATCCTATGTCTTAATATACTAGCTGTTGCCAGCGTGTATGTCGGAAATTATCCCACGGGAACCTTCTACCGGGATGAAAAGTATCCTATGTCTTAATATACTAGCTGTTGCCAGCGTGTATGTCGGAAATTACCCCACGGGAACCTTCTACCGGGATGAAAAGTATCCTATGTCTTAATATACTAGCTGTTGTCAGCGTGTATGTCGGATATTATCCCACGGGAACCTTCTACCGGGATGAAAAGTATCCTATGTCTTAATATACTAGCTGTTGCCAGCGTGTATGTCGGAAATTACCCCACGGGAACCTTCTACCGGGATGAAAAGTATCCTATGTCTTAATATACTAGCTGTTGCCAGCGTGTATGTCGGATATTATCCCACGGGAACCTTCTACCGGGATGAAAAGTATCCTGTCTTAATATACTAGCTGTTGCCAGCGTGTATGTCGGAAATTATCCCACGGGCACCTTCTACCGGGATGAAAAGTATACTATGTCTTAATATACTAGCTGTTGCCAGCGGCTTCGCCCGCGAGTATGTCAGAAATTATCCCACGGGAACCTTCTACCGGGATGAAAAGTATCCTATGTCTTAATATACTAGCTGTTGCCCGCGTTTATGTCGGATATTATCCCACGGGAACCTTCTACCTGGATGAAAAGTATCCTATGTCTTAATATACTAGCTGTTGCCAGCGTGTATGTCGGAAATTATCCCACGGGAACCTTCTACCGGGATGAAAAGTATCCTATGTCTTAATATACTAGCTGTTGCCCGCGTGTATGTCGGAAATTATCCCACGGGAACCTTCTACCGGGATGAAAAGTATCCTATGTCTTAATATACTAGCTGTTGCCCGCGTGTATGTCGGATATTATCCCACGGGAACCTTCTACCGGGATGAAAAGTATCCTATGTCTTAATTTACTAGCTGTTGCCCGCGTGTATGTCGGATATTATCCCACGGGAACCTTCTACCGGGATGAAAAGTATCCTATGTCTTAATATACTAGCTGTTGCCAGCGGCCTTCGCCCGCGTGTATGTCGGAAATTATCCCACGGGAACTTTCTACCAGGATGAAAAGTATCCTATGTCTTAATATACTAGCTGTTGCCAGCGGCTTCGCCCGCGTGTATGTCGGAAATTATCCCACGGGAACCTTCTACCGGGATGAAAAGTATCCTATGTCTTAATATACTAGCTGTTGCCAGCGTGTATGTCGGAAATTATCCCACGGGAACCTTCTACCGGGATGAAAAGTATCCTTTGTCTTAATATACTAGCTGTTGCCCGCGTGTATGTCGGAAATTATCCCACGGGAACCTTCTACCGGGATGAAAAGTATCCTATGTCTTAATATACTAGCTGTTGCCCGCGTGTATGTCGGAAATTATCCCACGGGAACCTTCTACCGGGATGAAAAGTATCCTATGTCTTAATATACTAGCTGTTGCCCGCGTGTATGTCGGATATTATCCCACGGAAACCTTCTACCGGGATGAAAAGTATGCTATGTCTTAATACACTAGCTGTTGCCAGCGGCTTCGCCCGCGTGTATGTCGGAAATTATCCCACGGGAACCTTCTACCGGGATGAAAAGTATCCTATGTCTTAATATACTAGCTGTTGCCAGCGGCTTCGCCCGCGTGTATGTCGGAAATTATCCCACGGGAACCTTCTACCGGGATGAATAGTATCCTATGTCTTAATATACTAGCTGTTGCCCGCGTGTATGTCGGAAATTATCCCACGGGAACCGTCTACCGGGATGAAAAGTATCCTATGTCTTAATATACTAGCTGTTGCCAGCGTGTATGTCGGAAATTATCCCACGGGAACCTTCTACCGGGATGAAAATTATCCTATGTCTTAATATACTAGCTGTTGCCCGCGTGTATGTCGGAAATTATCCCACGGGAACCTTCTACCGGGATGAAAAGTATCCTATGTCTTAATATAATAGCTGTTGCCAGCGGCTTCGCCCGCGTGTATGTCGGAAATTACCCCACGGGAACCTTCTACCGGGATGAAAAGTATCCTATGTCTTAATATACTAGCTGTTGCCCGCGTGTGTGTCAGATATTATCCCACGGGAACCTTCTACCGGGATGAAAAGTATCCTATGTCTTAATATACTAGCTGTTGCCAGCGTGTATGTCGGAAATTACCCCACGGGAACCTTCTACCAGGATGAAAAGTATCCTATGTCTTAATATACTAGCTGTTGCCCGCGTGTATGTCGGATATTATCCCACGGGAACCTTCTACCGGGATGAAAAGTATCCTATGTCTTAATATACTAGCTGTTGCCCGCGTGTATGTCGGAAATTATCCCACGGGAACCTTCTACCGGGATGAAAAGTATCCTATGTCTTAATATACTAGCTGTTGCCAGCGGCTTCGCCCGCGTGTATGTCGGATATTATCCCACGGGAACCTTCTACCGGGATGAAAAGTATCCTATGTCTTAATATACTAGCTGTTGCCCGCGTGTTTGTCGGATATTATCCCACGGGAACCTTCTACCGGGATGAAAAGTATCCTATGTCTTAATACACTAGCTGTTGCCAGCGTGTATGTTGGATATTATCCCACGGGAACCTTCTACCGGGATGAAAAGTATCCTATGTCTTAATATACTAGCTGTTGCCAGCGGCTTCGCCCGCGTGTATGTCGGAAATTATCCCACGGGAACCTTCTACCGGGATGAAAAGTATCCTATGTCTTAATATACTAGCTGTTGCCCGCGTGTATGTCGGATATTATCCCACGGGAACCTTCTACCGGGATGAAAAGTATCCTATGTCTTAATATACTAGCTGTTGCCAGCGGCTTCGCCCGCGTGTATGTCGGAAATTATCCCACGGGAACCTTCTACCGGGATGAAAAGTATCCTATGTCTTAATATACTAGCTGTTGCCAGCGTGTATGTCGGAAATTATCCCACGGGAACCTTCTACCGGGATGAAAAGTATCGTATGTCTTAATATACTAGCTGGTGCCAGCGTGTATGTCGGAAATTATCCCAAGGGAACCTTCTACCAGGATGAAAAGTATCGTATGTCTTAATATACTAGCTGTTGCCCGCGTGTATGTCGGAAATTATCCCACGGGAACCTTCTACCGGGATGAAAAGTATCGTATGTCTTAATATACTAGCTGGTGCCAGCGTGTATGTCGGAAATTATCCCAAGGGAACCTTCTACCAGGATGAAAAGTATCCTATGTCTTAATATACTAGCTGTTGCCCGAATTAAGTGATCGACACTTGATTTAGTTTAAAAAAAACTTTATTTCAGTTAAGCAGAGTAACAGTACCAAAATAGTAATGATTATTCTAATAATTATACCTGTATTTATATTTACTTATTGCTAATTTGACAATATTCTTATAACTACTTAAATGCTACTATGCGTGGAGGGGGATTTGCTGACGAAGCGAATAGAGTTGGGGTCATCACATTTAACTCCTCCCTCCCTAAGAGAGAAATTATCTAAAGGCAACTCTGTTGTCTTTGGAGAATTTCGTTTGAATCGCTGAGTCAACAGATCTCGTTTTTGAAGCAAAAATCCTATGACGAACACAATTATAATGGCGTAAATGCTTATGGTCCATACACTGATTTTATCACTGACTATAATCGTTTCACCATCACTGACACTATCACTATATTTAGCCTGGTTCAGCAGTTCCTTGATGTCGCCTAGATCTATTCCTCTGAGGTCCATCTGCTTGGCTGCCGGGGTGACCTCTCTGCGTAGCTCGGGCATCTGTACTGGTGGCAGTCTGAAGGAGACTGAGCTGGTATTCATGGGTGTTGTGATTGTGATATCGGCAATCTGTAACGTACATTGCTGACTTGGCACTAATATGTATGTGCCTCGTAGGTTGTGTCTACGGGTCTCATCTTCGCAGTGTTCCGTTGCAGCTATTTCCTTTTCTGTGTATATCAACCAGTGGGTGTTAGATATGGGCTGCACCTTAGTTTCTTCTATCTGCACCTGGTGTTGCTGGCACTTACTGAAGTTATGTTGTAATAGCATGAGTTGTTGGATACACGTTTCCTCCGCGTACTGTACCACGTTGTCATCAGAACAGAGATATGTCAGGTCTTCTATTTCATTACAGCCATTGACTACGGATCTGTATTTCGACTTGTTCACTATTAGGTAAGGATATTGGGGTATAATGATATTAGGTTTTTGGGTTATCTGGTTATAGATTGGGATAGGGATAACTTTGTAATAATTGTATGTGTTTTTGTCTATTAGTGGAACTTCTAATATAAATATAATTTTACTATTATCTATATATCCCTTAATTTCTATGTTTCCCTCTAATTTTACTAAATTATCTAATGTTAATGGATAAATCAAGTTATGATGTTTTCTTATGACATTAAGAATATTGAATAATTCTGTGGTATTTACTATTGACGGGTGTAATATGTGCATTTTACTGAAAGTAATAGCAGTTTCCAATTCATAAATAATGGAGTAAATAGTACGGTAATTATTTAAAACTTGGTTCATACTATTCATAACGGTTAAAAGGTTAGAGTACTTGGTTTGATTTTGAATAAATGTTTGGAATTGTTTTATTTTGAAGTTCAAATGCTTAGTGTTAAAGTTAATGTCATCAGAAACACTGAGAAATTTGTCGAAAGCCTTCTGCATCAATGATACTTTTCGTTCTATTGAATGTTCTCTATTTCCTAGATTACTAATCTCTAAATTATATTTCCTAGCATCTTCGCTATCCAAATTTCCTGTTATTACCTTTATAAGAGATCCTAATGGGTTTAAGATTCCTCTTTTAGTTCTGCTAGAAGGTAAAATTTGCTTCAACCTATCTTTCGTCAATTCAATGAGTGATTCTATTTGTATTGTCAACCCTAAAAGTTCCCTATGTATTTCACTATTACTATGACTTATGATTTTTAACTTATTATAATCTTCTATATTATTTTCTAATTGGATCGATAATGAATTTAAATCTATAGTTTTAATAATATCCCAATGGTTAGTCCTCATCAGAGCCGTCCCAATCCGAATCGGAGCTATTCCCGGATTCTGGTCCATCCTCTGGATATTCAAGGTCGTCCCTTGATCCGCTAGGGCGAGAAGTATCAACCACCATCTGTGAAGGGCGTTTGACATTTTTTAATGCTACTTTAGTGTTTCTATTTTTAAGTTTAACTGGTACTATGTTACGTTCGGGTTTTCCAGTGACAATAGCTTTTTCGTATCGCGGTAACTCTTTTGCTTTCCTGGTCCTAGTATTTTTCATAAAAATCGTGTCACCGTCCACTATTTTTGGTGGGTCCTCACCTCCTTTCTTGACCCTAACTAAGCTTTTATGTCCAATCATTTGATCACTTAAATGTTCATAAAGAATTTTCAATCGTTTACGATGATCCTGTAATATTTTTTGCAATAGATGCTTGTCCCTGTCAATATCAAAAGCATTTCCTGATTCTGTGTGCCCAAAAACTACTTCATGAGGTGTAAAATTTGTCGCGCTATGTATAGTATTGTTATAACCCATGATTGCATACGTCATAACAGATGTTGCATCTAAACTGGATTGTTCATATTTCGCCAACCTATATATTTCGATAATTGTGGAATGAAATCTTTCCACTATTGCCATTGAATTAGGATTGTTAGGTGTCCCTATGTGTTGTTCAATTTTGTATAAACTTAGCATTTCCTTGAGCAATTCGTTATTAAACTCGGTACCTTGGTCACTACTTATTTTTTTTGGTATTCCATACATACTAAAATATTTTATTAGAGCTCTCACTACTTCGGGTGTACTTTTATTGGGAATGTATATTGCTTGACCTAACTTACTGAATGAATCTACTAACGTTAAATATTGATTTTTTTCTATGTATAATAGATCTATAAAAACTTCTTGGAATGGGCTGTCTGGGGTTTGGGTTAATTGTATAATTGGTTTTAGAGGTTTCCTGTCATACTTCGATTTCTTACATTCCTCACATGCGTTAATAATAGCTGTTACTGTTTCTTTCATATTGCTCCACCAATATGTTCTTTTTAATTTCTTTAGAGTCTCTATAATACCTCTATGACAAGTCTTCCCTTGATGATATTTGGTAACTAATTCTTTCTGGTCACTTTCATCCGTAACGTTCACCACTCTTTCAGTACATTCAACAAAGTTTTGAGTTCCCTTTTTGTAAAGTGACGTGATTACTTTAACAAATGTTTTTCTATGCTCGTGGTCTTCAAAGTAAATGAAGTACTTATTTTTGTAATCTGTATATTCTTTAAGAAAATTTTTGACTAAGTTTTCACTGTTATTAGGAGGTAGATGGACTTCTAAAATTTTTTGTTTGTTGTTAGAAATATCTTTTACACAGATATCATCCCTGTGCCAGGTGAAAACGTGAATTTGCCTGTTTTTTTCATCAATCGCCTCATTTAGGATAGGAATACCTTCATGTTCCCTATTTGATATTGAATGTGATGTGGCAGCGTCGCTTTCGGAATCCGATAATTCTATTGTCTCTATTTCCGGTTGTTTAACGCTTAGTTTTACGATTTCGTCAGTCACATCTTTCAAATGTTGTTGCAATCTAGTTTTCTTTTCATCTACGTTAACTACCAGTGATTCTGAGTCATCTTTCGTTACATTAATTTTAATGCGCGATAAGGCATCTGCGTTTGTATTTTGTTTGCCTTTCTTGTAGTGTATGTCGAAATTATAGTCTTCTAAACGTAAACGCCATCGAGTTAGTTTACTGTTAGGTTCTTTTAATGAATTTAACCATGCTAAAGGTCTATGATCGGTGTATATTATAAACTTTCTGCCATATAAGTAGGGTCTGAAATGTTTGACTGCCCATATTATGGCCAATAACTCCTTTTCTATCGTACTATATCTAGACTCTGTATCACTAAGTTTTCTGCTAGCATATGCAATAGGTTTATCTGATCCTATAGTGCCTTGAGAAAGTACTGCACCTACAGCGAAATTGGAAGCGTCAGTTGTGAGAATGAACGGTTTTGTGAAATCAGGGAATTGTAACAAAGGTGCATGTGTCAGCAACTCTTTGCACATTTCAAAACTTTTTCTATATTCGTCATTTATCACGATGCTTTTTCCCTTCTTCAGGCATGCTGTGAGGGGTGCGGTTATCTTAGAAAAGTCTTTGATGAACTTCCTATAATAGCCTATTAACCCTAGGAAACTCTTAATTTCTGTAACTGTTTTGGGTAAAGGGTATTTCAGAATAGCCTCTATTTTGTCATTGTTAGGCTTAAGGCCATCCTTAGTGATTGTGTGCCCTAAATACATGACTTCCTTTCGTAAAAACTCGGATTTATCGAGCTGAACTTTTAAGTTAGTTTTTCTGAAACGCTCGAAAATAGCTCGTAATTTCTCTATGTGTTCTTGCAAACTGGTAGAAAATATGATGACGTCATCAAGATATACGAGGCAATGCAAGCCTTGTAGACCTCTGAGGACGTTATCCATTGCACGTTGGAAAGTGGCAGGCGCTGTTTTCAAACCGAACGGCATTCTGTTGAATTCGTACAAGCCGAATGGTGTTGTAAACGCGGTTTTCTGCCTATCTTCTTCCTGAACTTGTAATTGATGGTAGCCAGATGCAAGGTCTAAGGTAGAGAAGTACATACTCTTTCCTAATTTATCAAAAAGATCATTGATGTTTGGCAAAGGGTATTTATCGTCTATAGTTATCTCATTCAAACGTCGATAATCTACGACCATCCGCCACTTTTGTTGTCCGGAGGCATCTAACTTCTTTGGAACAAGGTGGACTGGTGCACTCCAAGGAGAGTTTGATTCTCGGATTACATCGTCCTTTAACATTTTATCTACTTGACGCCTAATCTCGTCTGTTTGAGTGGGCGGCAACCTATAGGCTTTAATATTTATGGGGTCTTCGTTTACCGTTCTAATTTTATGCTTAACTTCGTTGGTGAATGACAACGGTATGTCCTCACAATAGAAAATATCCTTATATTCCTCACAAATATTCTGAATCATCGTTCTTTCTTCCTCATTCATATGGTCTAGCCTTATTTTCTTTAAGTTGTTTGACAATAACTCATCCATTCTGTCTGTGTCGTTTAATTGATTAACTAAGATCTCGCGATGGTTGTAAGGTTCTACCTGAAACGGACTAGTGACCTTGAGGGTCATTTCTATGTCCTTACAGTTCTGTATGACTGTATACGCATAACCATTTACACAGTTAACTAACGCACAGGGCATTCGAATCCCCTTAGTTAATTCTTTAAAATCTAAAATTGCCTCGCCGTTAGTTAAGTTTACAGGAAGTTTTACCCTTAACTCGCTACGTGGCGGTAAAATGTAAGTATCTTTCAGTGCTGAAGGATAAACAAAAGGTATGTCAGTATTCCTCGTACACAAAGTTAATGTTTGGTAATCGATTTTTGCATCCAATTGCTTTAATAAATTACTGCCTAATAAACCGTCATAGTTATTGTCAACATCGTAAACATAGAACTTATGACTTTCCGGACATTTAAATATTTTGGGCAAGGGAGCTAAAACAACTTCCGTATGCATACTAACACCATGGGTACTGACTACTTCGAAAGGCTCTTTATAAATTTTATTTTTAAAATAATGGTAAGCGACACGCCGACCTATAAATGATCTAGAACTGCCAGAGTCTAACATAAAAACTGCATTATTTAGCTCTGGGATTATAATGTGAGGCAAGGAACGGTAATTAGTACAATTTAAAATTATTTTTTCTCTCTGTATGAGGCCCTTAGGTAAAAATTCTCAATTTGTTCGGGCTCGTATGATGTGCTTGATTGTGATTCGTAATCAAAATCATTTTCTTCGTTATTATCGTATGTCATAAATGAGTCATTATTCGTATAATTTACGCGTCTAGAACTTGCAGTTCGCATGGTAACATCGGTGTTTGAACCCGAGTTTGCTGATGTTGTATTATGCTCAGACGTTGTCCGCGTCGCGACGGCCTGCTGACTCGGCCAAGGCGTTGACCTACTTTGTTGTGGCGGCTGGTTATGAGTATTATTTTGGTTTCTAAAAGAATTTCTAGATTGATTTAAATTGCTTTGATTATTTGTATTTTCTGTTAAATTATTTTGTGGTGGAATACTAGATTGTTTTTGCGGATTGGGAGTACGCTGAGAATTTCCATTGTTGTTAGCCATTTTCCCTTGGGGTTTCGAATTATTTTTGTTTCTATTACTTTTAGATTCGTAAACCGTCTGAAAGTTTTGTTCTTCCAACACTATCTTTAGGGCATCTTCTAGGGTGGTCACGTTTCTCAACCGTACTAATCTAACTAAATAAGGAGGTAAATTATATAGAAAAACATTCAATGACGAATTAGTATAAATATGTTGTTTGGCTTGACGTAAACTCGCATCGTCTACTGTTTCAATTATTTTCGCAATTAAGATACTACGCAAGTTTTGAATCCTATGACAAAAATCTAAATAACTTTCATTAGAATTTATTTTCATAGATTCTAACTCCAATACTAAGCAATCTTCGGTTCTAGGGTCACCAAAATGTTGAGCCAATAATGTTTTCAACTCTAACCAAGTACCAATACTATCCCTTTCCCCCACTAGGTTCGCGGCTTCCCCTGATAACTTACTAGTAAGAACGTGGAATAGATATTCATTTTGGGCTTTTCCACCTTGAAATGTATTTATTATATATTCACATTTCTTTATAAAAAGTGGGAGCTGTCTAGAATTGCCACTAAACTCTGGAATAATGTTTGCCATTGTTGACGGGACCTGCATGATCTGATCCATTTTGAAACAACAAAGCACGAAAAGAGAGAGAAGAAAAATACACTAAATATCTAACTAAAGTTAATATTATTACGCTAGTTATATCGTAATAAAATGAAATAATGTTATCGCGGTATTGCTCAACCCTCAATAACACAACACATACAATTAAAACAAAGAGAAAAACGATAAAGGAAAACGGAAAGGATAGTGAAAAAGTTTTACTCACAGTCCCGTAGTTACTCCCATCTCCTCCTTGTGACTACTATTGAATACTGCACCCGCCGATGTGTCTGGTACTCAATGAATTTGTTTGTTCGGAGATCCCTGTTGAACTGTAGAAACAGACGTCCAGCTGCTTGTAGAGTTTTATACGTCGCAAACTGACTACAGAGATCCTACCGGCTGCGCCAATTAAGTGATCGACACTTGATTTAGTTTAAAAAAAACTTTATTTCAGTTAAGCAGAGTAACAGTACCAAAATAGTAATGATTATTCTAATAATTATACCTGTATTTATATTTACTTATTGCTAATTTGACAATATTCTTATAACTACTTAAATGCTACTATGCGTGGAGGGGGATTTGCTGACGAAGCGAATAGAGTTGGGGTCATCACATTTAACTCCCGCGTGTATGTCGGATATTATCCCACGGGAACCTTCTACCGGGATGAAAAGTATCCTATGTCTTAATACACTAGCTGTTGCCCGCGTGTATGTCGGAAATTATCCCACAGGAACCTTCTACCGGGATGAAAAGTATCCTATGTCTTAATATACTAGCTGTTGCCAGCGGCTTCGCCCGCGTGTATGTCGGATATTATCCCACGGGAACCTTCTACCGGGATGAAAAGTATCCTATGTCTTAATATACTAGCTGTTGCCCGCGTTTTTGTCGGATATTATCCCACGGGAACCTTCTACCGGGATGAAAAGTATCCTATGTCTTAATATACTAGCTGTTGCCCGCGTGTATGTCGGATATTATCCCACGGGAACCTTCTACCGGGATGAAATGTATCCTATGTCTTAATACACTAGCTGTTGCCCGCGTGTATGTCGGATATTATCCCACGGGAACCTTCTACCGGGATGAAAAGTATCCTATGTCTTAATACACTAGCTGTTGCCAGCGTGTATGTTGGATATTATCCCACGGGAACCTTCTACCGGGATGAAAAGTATCCTATGTCTTAATATACTAGCTGTTGCCAGCGGCTTCGCCCGCGTGTATGTCGGAAATTATCCCACGGGAACCTTCTACCGGGATGAAAAGTATCCTATGTCTTAATATACTAGCTGTTGCCCGCGTGTATGTCGGATATTATCCCACGGGAACCTTCTACCGGGATGAAAAGTATCCTATGTCTTAATATACTAGCTGTTGCCACCGGCTTCGCCCGCGTGTATGTCGGAAATTATCCCACGGGAACCTTCTACCGGGATGAAAAGTATCCTATGTCTTAATATACTAGCTGTTGCCAGCGGCTTCACCCGCGTGTATGTCGGATATTATCCCACGGGAACCTTCTACCGGGATGAAAAGTATCCTATGTCTTAATATACTAGCTGTTGCCCGCGTGTTTGTCGGATATTATCCCACGGGAACCTTCTACCGGGATGAAAAGTATCCTATGTCTTAATATACTAGCTGTTGCCCGCGTGTATGTCGGAAATTATCCCACGGGAACCTTCTACCGGGATGAAAAGTATCCTATGTCTTAATATACTAGCTGTTGCCAGCGGCCTTCGCCCGCGTGTATGTCGGAAATTATCCCACGGGAACTTTCTACCGGGATGAAAAGTATCCTATGTCTTAATATACTAGCTGTTGCCCGCGTGTTTGTCGGAAATTATCCCACGGGAACCTTCTACCGGGATGAAAAGTATCCTATGTCTTAATATACTAGCTGTTGCCCGCGTGTATGTCGGAAATTATCCCACGGGAACCTTCTACCGGGATGAAAAGTATCCTATGTCTTAATATACTAGCTGTTGCCCGCGTGTATGTCGGAAATTATCCCACGGGAACCTTCTACCGGGATGAAAAGTATCCTATGTCTTAATATACTAGCTGTTGCCCGCGTGTATGTCGGAAATTATCCCACGGGAACCTTCTACCGGGATGAAAAGTATCCTATGTCTTAATATACTAGCTGTTGCCAGCGGCTTCGCCCGCGTGTATGTCGGAAATTATCCCACGGGAACCTTCTACCGGGATGAAAAGTATCCTATGTCTTAATATACTAGCTGTTGCCAGCGTGTATGTCGGAAATTATCCCACGGGAACCTTCTACCGGGATGAAAAGTATCCTATGTCTTAATATACTAGCTGTTGCCCGCGTTTTTGTCGGATATTATCCCACGGGAACCTTCTACCGGGATGAAAAGTATCCTATGTCTTAATATACTAGCTGTTGCCCGCGTGTATGTCGGATATTATCCCACGGGAACCTTCTACCGGGATGAAATGTATCCTATGTCTTAATACACTAGCTGTTGCCCGCGTGTATGTCGGATATTATCCCACGGGAACCTTCTACCGGGATGAAAAGTATCCTATGTCTTAATACACTAGCTGTTGCCAGCGTGTATGTTGGATATTATCCCACGGGAACCTTCTACCGGGATGAAAAGTATCCTATGTCTTAATATACTAGCAGTTGCCAGCGGCTTCGCCCGCGTGTATGTCGGAAATTATCCCACGGGAACCTTCTACCGGGATGAAAAGTATCCTATGTCTTAATATACTAGCTGTTGCCCGCGTGTATGTCGGATATTATCCCACGGGAACCTTCTACCGGGATGAAAAGTATCCTATGTCTTAATATACTAGCTGTTGCCACCGGCTTCGCCCGCGTGTATGTCGGAAATTATCCCACGGGAACCTTCTACCGGGATGAAAAGTATCCTATGTCTTAATATACTAGCTGTTGCCAGCGGCTTCGCCCGCGTGTATGTCGGATATTATCCCACGGGAACCTTCTACCGGGATGAAAAGTATCCTATGTCTTAATATACTAGCTGTTGCCCGCGTGTTTGTCGGATATTATCCCACGGGAACCTTCTACCGGGATGAAAAGTATCCTATGTCTTAATATACTAGCTGTTGCCCGCGTGTATGTCGGAAATTATCCCACAGGAACCTTCTACCGGGATGAAAAGTATCCTATGTCTTAATATACTAGCTGTTGCCAGCGGCTTCGCCCGCGTGTATGTCGGATATTATCCCACGGGAACCTTCTACCGGGATGAAAAGTATCCCATGTCTTAATATACTAGCTGTTGCCCGCGTTTTTGTCGGATATTATCCCACGGGAACCTTCTACCGGGATGAAAAGTATCCTATGTCTTAATATACTAGCTGTTGCCCGCGTGTATGTCGGATATTATCCCACGGGAACCTTCTACCGGGATGAAATGTATCCTATGTCTTAATACACTAGCTGTTGCCCGCGTGTATGTCGGATATTATCCCACGGGAACCTTCTACCGGGATGAAAAGTATCCTATGTCTTAATACACTAGCTGTTGCCCGCGTGTTTGTCGGATATTATCCCACGGGAACCTTCTACCGGGATGAAAAGTATCCTATGTCTTAATATACTAGCTGTTGCCCGCGTGTATGTCGGAAATTATCCCACAGGAACCTTCTACCGGGATGAAAAGTATCCTATGTCTTAATATACTAGCTGTTGCCAGCGGCTTCGCCCGCGTGTATGTCGGATATTATCCCACGGGAACCTTCTACCGGGATGAAAAGTATCCTATGTCTTAATATACTAGCTGTTGCCCGCGTGTTTGTCGGAAATTATCCCACGGGAACCTTCTACCGGGATGAAAAGTATCCTATGTCTTAATATACTAGCTGTTGCCCGCGTGTATGTCGGAAATTATCCCACGGGAACCTTCTACCGGGATGAAAAGTATCCTATGTCTTAATATACTAGCTGTTGCCCGCGTGTATGTCGGAAATTATCCCACGGGAACCTTCTACCGGGATGAAAAGTATCCTATGTCTTAATATACTAGCTGTTGCCCGCGTGTATGTCGGAAATTATCCCACGGGAACCTTCTACCGGGATGAAAAGTATCCTATGTCTTAATATACTAGCTGTTGCCAGCGGCTTCGCCCGCGTGTATGTCGGAAATTATCCCACGGGAACCTTCTACCGGGATGAAAAGTATCCTATGTCTTAATATACTAGCTGTTGCCAGCGTGTATGTCGGAAATTATCCCACGGGAACCTTCTACCGGGATGAAAAGTATCGTATGTCTTATTATACTAGCTGGTGCCAGCGTGTATGTCGGAAATTATCCCAAAGGAACCTTCTACCAGGATGAAAAGTATCCTATGTCTTAATATACTAGCTGTTGCCCGCGTGTATGTCGGATATTATCCCACGGGAACCTTCTACCGGGATGAAAAGTATCCTATGTCTTAATATACTAGCTGTTGCCAGCGGCTTCGCCCACGTGTATGTCGGATATTATCCCACGGGAACCTTCTACCGGGATGAAAAGTATCCTATGTCTTAATATACTAGCTGTTGCCCGCGTTTTTGTCGGATATTATCCCACGGGAACCTTCTACCGGGATGAAAAGTATCCTATGTCTTAATATACTAGCTGTTGCCCGCGTGTATGTCGGATATTATCCCACGGGAACCTTCTACCGGGATGAAATGTATCCTATGTCTTAATACACTAGCTGTTGTCCGCGTGTATGTCGGATATTATCCCACGGGAACCTTCTACCGGGATGAAAAGTATCCTATGTCTTAATACACTAGCTGTTGCCAGCGTGTATGTTGGATATTATCCCACGGGAACCTTCTACCGGGATGAAAAGTATCCTATGTCTTAATATACTAGCAGTTGCCAGCGGCTTCGCCCGCGTGTATGTCGGAAATTATCCCACGGGAACCTTCTACCGGGATGAAAAGTATCCTATGTCTTAATATACTAGCTGTTGCCCGCGTGTATGTCGGATATTATCCCACGGGAACCTTCTACCGGGATGAAAAGTATCCTATGTCTTAATATACTAGCTGTTGCCCGCGTGTATGTCGGATATTATCCCACGGGAACCTTCTACCGGGATGAAAAGTATCCTATGTCTTAATATACTAGCAGTTGCCAGCGGCTTCGCCCGCGTGTATGTCGGAAATTATCCCACGGGAACCTTCTACCGGGATGAAAAGTATCCTATGTCTTAATATACTAGCTGTTGCCCGCGTGTATGTCGGATATTATCCCACGGGAACCTTCTACCGGGATGAAAAGTATCCTATGTCTTAATATACTAGCTGTTGCCACCGGCTTCGCCCGCGTGTATGTCGGAAATTATCCCACGGGAACCTTCTACCGGGATGAAAAGTATCCTATGTCTTAATATACTAGCTGTTGCCAGCGGCTTCGCCCGCGTGTATGTCGGATATTATCCCACGGGAACCTTCTACCGGGATGAAAAGTATCCTATGTCTTAATATACTAGCTGTTGCCCGCGTGTTTGTCGGATATTATCCCACGGGAACCTTCTACCGGGATGAAAAGTATCCTATGTCTTAATATACTAGCTGTTGCCCGCGTGTATGTCGGAAATTATCCCACAGGAACCTTCTACCGGGATGAAAAGTATCCTATGTCTTAATATACTAGCTGTTGCCAGCGGCTTCGCCCGCGTGTATGTCGGATATTATCCCACGGGAACCTTCTACCGGGATGAAAAGTATCCCATGTCTTAATATACTAGCTGTTGCCCGCGTTTTTGTCGGATATTATCCCACGGGAACCTTCTACCGGGATGAAAAGTATCCTATGTCTTAATATACTAGCTGTTGCCCGCGTGTATGTCGGATATTATCCCACGGGAACCTTCTACCGGGATGAAATGTATCCTATGTCTTAATACACTAGCTGTTGCCCGCGTGTATGTCGGATATTATCCCACGGGAACCTTCTACCGGGATGAAAAGTATCCTATGTCTTAATACACTAGCTGTTGCCAGCGTGTATGTTGGATATTATCCCACGGGAACCTTCTACCGGGATGAAAAGTATCCTATGTCTTAATATACTAGCTGTTGCCAGCGGCTTCGCCCGCGTGTATGTCGGAAATTATCCCACGGGAACCTTCTACCGGGATGAAATGTATCCTATGTCTTAATACACTAGCTGTTGCCAGCGTGTATGTCGGAAATTATCCCACGGGAACCTTCTACCGGGATGAAAAGTATCGTATGTCTTATTATACTAGCTGGTGCCAGCGTGTATGTCGGAAATTATCCCAAGGGAACCTTCTACCAGGATGAAAAGTATCCTATGTCTTAATATACTAGCTGTTGCCCGCGTGTATGTCGGATATTATCCCACGGGAACCTTCTACCGGGATGAAAAGTATCCTATGTCTTAATATACTAGCTGTTGCCAGCGGCTTCGCCCGCGTGTATGTCGGATATTATCCCACGGGAACCTTCTACCGGGATGAAAAGTATCCTATGTCTTAATACACTAGCTGTTGCCAGCGTGTATGTTGGAAATTATCCCACGGGAACCTTCTACCGGGATGAAAAGTATCCTATGTCTTAATATACTAGCTGTTGCCAGCGGCTTCGCCCGCGTGTATGTCGGAAATTATCCCACGGGAACCTTCTACCGGGATGAAAAATATCCTATGTCTTAATATACTAGCTGTTGCCCGCGTGTTTGTCGGATATTATCCCACGGGAACCTTCTACCGGGATGAAAAGTATCCTATGTCTTAATATACTAGCTGTTGCCCGCGTGTATGTCGGAAATTATCCCACGGGAACCTTCTACCGGGATGAAAAGTATCCTATGTCTTAATATACTAGCTGTTGCCAGCGGCCTTCGCCCGCGTGTATGTCGGAAATTATCCCACGGGAACTTTCTACCGGGATGAAAAGTATCCTATGTCTTAATATACTAGCTGTTGCCCGCGTGTGTGTCGGATATTATCCCACGGGAACCTTCTACCGGGATGAAAATTATCCTATGTCTTAATATACTAGCTGTTGCCAGCGGCTTCGCCCGCGTGTATGTCGGAAATTATCCCACGGGAACCTTCTACCGGGATGAAAAGTATCCTATGTCTTAATACACTAGCTGTTGCCCGCGTGTATGTCGGATATTATCCCACGGGAACCTTCTACCGGGATGAAAAGTATCCTATGTCTTAATACACTAGCTGTTGCCCGCGTGTATGTCGGATATTATCCCACGGGAACCTTCTACCGGGATGAAAAGTATCCTATGTCTTAATATACTAGCTGTTGCCCGCGTGTATGTCGGAAATTATCCCACGGGAACCTTCTACCGAGATGAAAAGTATCCTATGTCTTAATATACTAGCTGTTGCCAGCGGCTTCGCCCGCGTGTATGTCGGATATTATCCCACGGGAACCTTCTACCGGGATGAAAAGTATCCTATGTCTTAATATACTAGCTGTTGCCCGCGTGTTTGTCGGATATTATCCCACGGGAACCTTCTACCGGGATGAAAAGTATCCTATGTCTTAATATACTAGCTGTTGCCAGCGGCCTTCGCCCGCGTGTATGTCGGAAATTATCCCACGGGAACCTTCTACCGGGATGAAAAGTATCCTATGTCTTAATATACTAGCTGTTGCCCGCGTGTATGTCGGAAATTATCCCACAGGTACCTTCTACCGGGATGAAAAGTATCCTATGTCTTAATATACTAGCTGTTGCCAGCGTGTATGTCGGAAATTATCCCACGGGAACCTTCTACCGGGATGAAAAGTATCCTATGTCTTAATATACTAGCTGTTGCCCGCGTGTATGTCGGAAATTATCCCACGGGAACCTTCTACCGGGATGAAAAGTATCCTATGTCTTAATATACTAGCTGTTGCCCCCGTGTATGTCGGATATTATCCCACGGGAACCTTCTACCGGGATGAAAAATATCCTATGTCTTAATATACTAGCTGTTGCCAGCGGCATTCGACCGCGTGTATGTCGGAAATTATCCCACGGGAACTTTCTACCGGGATGAAAAGTATCCTATGTCTTAATATACTAGCTGTTGCCCGCGTGTATGTCGGAAATTATCCCACGGGATCCTTCTACCGGGATGAAAAGTATCCTATGTCTTAATATACTAGCTGTTGCCCGCGTGTATGTCGGAAATTATCCCACGGGAACCTTCTACCGGGATGAAAAGTATCCTATGTCTTAATATACTAGCTGTTGCCCGCGTGTATGTCAGATATTATCCCACGGGAACCTTCTACCGGGATGAAAAGTATCCTATGTCTTAATATACTAGCTGTTGCCAGCGTGTATGTCGGAAATTACCCCACGGGAACCTTCTACCGGGATGAAAAGTATCAAATGTCTTAATATACTAGCTGTTGCCAGCGTGTATGTCGGATATTATCCCACGGGAACCTTCTACCGGGATGAAAAGTATCCTGTCTTAATATACTAGCTGTTGCCAGAGGCTATGTCGGAAATTATCCCACGGGAACCTTCTACCGGGATGAAAAGTATCGTATGTCTTAATATACTAGCTGGTGCCAGCGTGTATGTCGGAAATTATCCCACGGGAACCTTCTACCGGGATGAAAAGTATCCTGTCTTAATATACTAGCTGTTGCCAGCGTGTATGTCGGAAATTATCCCACGGGAACCTTCTACCGGGATGAAAAGTATCCTATGTCTTAATATACTAGCTGTTGCCCGCGTGTATGTCGGAAATTATCCCACGGGAACCTTCTACCGGGATGAAAAGTATCCTATGTCTTAATATACTAGCTGTTGCCAGCGTGTATGTCGGATATTATCCCACGGGAACCTTCTACCGGGATGAAAAGTATCCTGTCTTAATATACTAGCTGTTGCCAGCGTGTATGTCGGAAATTATCCTACAGGAACCTTCTACCGGGATGAAAAGTATCCTATGTCTTAATATACTAGCTGTTGCCCGCGTGTATGTCGGAAATTATCCCACGGGAACCTTCTACCGGGATGAAAAGTATCCTATGTCTTAATATACTAGCTGTTGCCCGCGTGTATGTCGGAAATTATCCCACGGGAACCTTCTACCGGGATGAAAAGTATCCTATGTCTTAATATACTAGCTGTTGCCAGCGGCATCGCCCGCGTGTATGTCGGAAATTACCGCACGGGAACCTTCTACCGGGATGAAAAGTATCCTATGTCTTAATATACTAGCTGTTGCCCGCGTGTATGTCAGATATTATCCCACGGGAACCTTCTACCGGGATGAAAAGTATCCTATGTCTTAATATACCAGCTGTTGCCAGCGTGTATGTCGGAAATTACCCCACGGGAACCTTCTACCGGGATGAAAAGTATCCTATGTCTTAATATACTAGCTGTTGCCCGCGTGTATGTCGGATATTATCCCACGGGAACCTTCTACCGGGATGAAAAGTATCCTATGTCTTAATATACTAGCTGTTGCCCGCGTGTATGTCGGATATTATCCCACGGGAACCTTCTACCGGGATGAAAAGTATCCTACGTCTTAATATACTAGCAGTTGCCAGCGTGTATGTCGGAAATTATCCCACGGGAACCTTCTACCGGGATGAAAAGTATCCTATGTCTTAATATACTAGCTGTTGCCAGCGGCTTCGCCCGCGTGTATGTCGGAAATTATCCCACGGGAACCTTCTACCGGGATGAAAAGTATCCTATGTCTTAATATACTAGCTGTTGCCCGCGTGTATGTCGGAAATTATCCCACGGGAACCTTCTACAGGGATGAAAATTATCCTTTGTCTTAATATACTAGCTGTTGCCAGCGGCCTTCGGCCGCGTGTATGTCGGAAATTATCCCACGGGAACTTTCTACCGGGATGAAAAGTATCCTATGTCTTAATATACTAGCTGTTGCCCGCGTGTGTGTCGGATATTATCCCACGGGAACCTTCTACCGGTATGAAAATTATCCTATGTCTTAATATACTAGCTGTTGCCAGCGGCTTCGCCCGCGTGTATGTCGGAAATTATCCCACGGGAACCTTCTACCGGGATGAAAAGTATCCTATGTCTTAATATACTAGCTGTTGCCCGCGTGTATGTCGGATATTATCCCACGGGAACCTTCTACCGGGATGAAAAGTATCCTATGTCTTAATATACTAGCTGTTGCCAGCGTGTATGTCGGATATTATCCCACGGGAACCTTCTACCGGGATGAAAAGTATCCTGTCTTAATATACTAGCTGTTGCCAGCGTGTATGTCGAAAATTATCCTACAGGAACCTTCTACCGGGATGAAAAGTATCCTATGTCTTAATATACTAGCTGTTGCCCGCGTGTATGTCGGAAATTATCCCACGGGAACCTTCTACCGGGATGAAAAGTATCCTATGTCTTAATATACTAGCTGTTGCCAGCGGCTTCGCCCGCGTGTATGTCGGAAATTATCCCACGGGAACCTTCTACCGGGATGAATAGTATCCTATGTCTTAATATACTAGCTGTTGCCCGCGTGTATGTCGGAAATTATCCCACGGGAACCTTCTACCGGGATGAAAAGTATCCTATGTCTTAATATACTAGCTGTTGCCAGCGTGTATGTCAGAAATTATCCCACGGGGACCTTCTACCGGGATGAAAATTATCCTATGTCTTAATATACTAGCTGTTGCCCGCGTGTATGTCGGAAATTATCCCACGGGAACCTTCTACCGGGATGAAAAGTATCCTATGTCTTAATATACTAGCTGTTGCCAGCGGCTTCGCCCGCGTGTATGTCGGAAATTACCCCACGGGAACATTCTACCGGGATGAAAAGTATCCTATGTCTTAATATACTACTTGTTGCCCGCGTGTATGTCGGAAATTATCCCACGGGAACCTTCTACCGGGATGAAAAGAATCCTATGTCTTAATATACTAGCTGTTGCCAGCGTGTATGTCGGAAATTATCCCACGGGAACCTTCTACCGGGATGAAAAGTATCCTATGTCTTAATATACTAGCTGTTGCCAGCGGCTTCGCCCGCGTGTATGTCGGAAATTATCCCACGGGAACCTTCTACCGGGATGAAAAGTATCCTATGTCTTAATATACTAGCTGTTGCCAGCGGCCTTCGCCCGCGTGTATGTCGGAAATTATCCCACGGGAACTTTCTACCGGGATGAAAAGTATCCTATGTCTTAATATACTAGCTGTTGCCCGCGTGTATGTCGGAAATTATCCCACGGGAACCTTCTACCGGGATGAAAAGTATCCTATGTCTTAATATACTAGCTGTTGCCCGCGTGTATGTCGGAAATTATCCCACGGGAACCTTCTACCGGGATGAAAAGTATCCTATGTCTTAATATACTAGCTGTTGCCCGCGTGTATGTCGGAAATTATCCCACGGGAACCTTCTACCGGGATGAAAAGTATCCTATGTCTTAATATACTAGCTGTTGCCCGCGTGTATGTCGGAAATTATCCCACGGGAACCTTCTACCGGGATGAAAAGTATCCTATGTCTTAATATACTAGCTGTTGCCCGCGTGTATGTCGGATATTATCCCACGGGAACCTTCTACCGGGATGAAAAGTATGCTATGTCTTAATACACTAGCTGTTGCCAGCGGCTTCGCCCGCGTGTATGTCGGAAATTATCCCACGGGAACCTTCTACCGGGATGAAAAGTATCCTATGTCTTAATATACAAGCTGTTGCCCGCGTGTATGTCGGAAATTATCCCACGGGAACCTTCTACCGGGATGAAAAGAATCCTATGTCTTAATATACTATCTGTTGCCCGCGTGTATGTCGGATATTATCCCACAGGAACCTTCTACCGGGATGAAAAGTATCCTATGTCTTAATATACTAGCTGTTGCCAGCGTGTATGTCTGAAATTATCCCACGGGAACCTTCTACCGGGATGAAAAGTATCCTATGTCTTAATATACTAGCTGTTGCCCGCGTGTATGTCGGAAATTATCCCACGGGAACCTTCTACCGGGATGAAAAGTATCCTATGTCTTAATATACTAGCTGTTGCCCGCGTGTATGTCGGAAATTATCCCACGGGAACCTTCTACCGGGATGAAAAGTATCCTATGTCTTAATATACTAGCTGTTGCCCGCGTGTATGTCGGAAATTATCCTACGGGAACCTTCTACCGGGATGAAAAGTATCCTATGTCTTAATATACTACTTGTTGCCCGCGTGTATGTCGGAAATTATCCCACGGGAACCTTCTACCGGGATGAAAAGAATCCTATGTCTTAATATACTAGCTGTTGCCAGCGTGTATGTCGGAAATTATCCCACGGGAACCTTCTACCGGGATGAAAAGTATCCTATGTCTTAATATACTAGCTGTTGCCAGCGGCTTCGCCCGCGTGTATGTCGGAAATTATCCCACGGGAACCTTCTACCGGGATGAAAAGTATCCTATGTCTTAATATACTAGCTGTTGCCAGCGGCCTTCGCCCGCGTGTATGTCGGAAATTATCCCACGGGAACTTTCTACCGGGATGAAAAGTATCCTATGTCTTAATATACTAGCTGTTGCCCGCGTGTATGTCGGAAATTATCCCACGGGAACCTTCTACCGGGATGAAAAGTATCCTATGTCTTAATATACTAGCTGTTGCCCGCGTGTATGTCGGAAATTATCCCACGGGAACCTTCTACCGGGATGAAAAGTATCCTATGTCTTAATATACTAGCTGTTGCCCGCGTGTATGTCGGAAATTATCCCACGGGAACCTTCTACCGGGATGAAAAGTATCCTATGTCTTAATATACTAGCTGTTGCCCGCGTGTATGTCGGAAATTATCCCACGGGAACCTTCTACCGGGATGAAAAGTATCCTATGTCTTAATATACTAGCTGTTGCCCGCGTGTATGTCGGATATTATCCCACGGGAACCTTCTACCGGGATGAAAAGTATGCTATGTCTTAATACACTAGCTGTTGCCAGCGGCTTCGCCCGCGTGTATGTCGGAAATTATCCCACGGGAACCTTCTACCGGGATGAAAAGTATCCTATGTCTTAATATACAAGCTGTTGCCCGCGTGTATGTCGGAAATTATCCCACGGGAACCTTCTACCGGGATGAAAAGAATCCTATGTCTTAATATACTATCTGTTGCCCGCGTGTATGTCGGATATTATCCCACAGGAACCTTCTACCGGGATGAAAAGTATCCTATGTCTTAATATACTAGCTGTTGCCAGCGTGTATGTCTGAAATTATCCCACGGGAACCTTCTACCGGGATGAAAAGTATCCTATGTCTTAATATACTAGCTGTTGCCCGCGTGTATGTCGGAAATTATCCCACGGGAACCTTCTACCGGGATGAAAAGTATCCTATGTCTTAATATACTAGCTGTTGCCCGCGTGTATGTCGGAAATTATCCCACGGGAACCTTCTACCGGGATGAAAAGTATCCTATGTCTTAATATACTAGCTGTTGCCCGCGTGTATGTCGGAAATTATCCTACGGGAACCTTCTACCGGGATGAAAAGTATCCTATGTCTTAATATACTAGCTGTTGCCCCCGTGTATGTCGGATATTATCCCACGGGAACCTTCTACCGGGATGAAAAATATCCTATGTCTTAATATACTAGCTGTTGCCAGCGGCATTCGCCCGCGTGTATGTCGGAAATTATCCCACGGGAACTTTCTACCGGGATGAAAAGTATCCTATGTCTTAATATACTAGCTGTTGCCCGCGTGTATGTCGGAAATTATCCCACGGGAACCTTCTACCGGGATGAAAAGTATCCTATGTCTTAATATACTAGCAGTTGCCCGCGTGTATGTCGGAAATTATCCCACGGGAACCTTCTACCGGAATGAAAAGTATCCTATGTCTTAATATACTAGCTGTTGCCCGCGTGTATGTCAGATATTATCCCACGGGAACCTTCTACCGGGATGAAAAGTATCCTATGTCTTAATATACTAGCTGTTGCCAGCGTGTATGTCGGAAATTACCCCACGGGAACCTTCTACCGGGATGAAAAGTATCAAATGTCTTAATATACTAGCTGTTGCCAGCGTGTATGTCGGATATTATCCCACGGGAACCTTCTACCGGGATGAAAAGTATCCTGTCTTAATATACTAGCTGTTGCCAGAGGCTATGTCGGAAATTATCCCACGGGAACCTTCTACCGGGATGAAAAGTATCGTATGTCTTAATATACTAGCTGGTGCCAGCGTGTATGTCTGAAATTATCCCACGGGAACCTTCTACCGGGATGAAAAGTATCCTGTCTTAATATACTAGCTGTTGCCAGCGTGTATGTCGGAAATTATCCCACGGGAACCTTCTACCGGGATGAAAAGTATCCTATGTCTTAATATACTAGCTGTTGCCCGCGTGTATGTCGGAAATTATCCCACGGGAACCTTCTACCGGGATGACAAGTATCCTATGTCTTAATATACTAGCTGTTGCCAGCGTGTATGTCGGAAATTATCCCACGGGAACCTTCTACCGGGATGAAAAGTATCCTGTCTTAATATACTAGCTGTTGCCAGCGTGTATGTCGGAAATTATCCCACGGGAACCTTCTACCGGGATGAAAAGTATCCTATGTCTTAATATACTAGCTGTTGCCAGCGTGTATGTCGGATATTATCCCACGGGAACCTTCTACCGGGATGAAAAGTATCCTATGTCTTAATATACTAGCTGTTGCCAGCGGCTTCGCCCGCGTGTATGTCGGAAATTATCCCACGGGAACCTTCTACCGGGATGAAATGTATCCTATGTCTTAATATACTAGCTGTTGCCAGCGTGTATGTCGGAAATTATCCCAAGGGAACCTTCTACCAGGATGAAAAGTATCGTATGTCTTAATATACTAGCTGGTGCCAGCGTGTATGTCGGAAATTATCCCACGGGAACCTTCTACCGGGATGAAAAGTATCCTATGTCTTAATATACTAGCTGTTGCCCGCGTGTATGTCGGATATTATCCCACGGGAACCTTCTACCGGGATGAAACGTATCCTATGTCTTAATATACTAGCTGTTGCCAGCGTGTATGTCGGAAATTATCCCACGGGAACCTTCTACCGGGATGAAAAGTATCCTATGTCTTAATATACTAGCTGTTGCCAGCGGCTTCGCCCGCGTGTATGTCGGAAATTATCCCACGGGAACCTTCTACCGGGATGAATAGTATCCTATGTCTTAATATACTAGCTGTTGCCCGCGTGTATGTCGGAAATTATCCCACGGGAACCTTCTACCGGGATGAAAAGTATCCTATGTCTTAATATACTAGCTGTTGCCAGCGTGTATGTCAGAAATTATCCCACGGGAACCTTCTACCGGGATGAAAATTATCCTATGTCTTAATATACTAGCTGTTGCCCGCGTGTATGTCGGAAATTATCCCACGGGAACCTTCTACCGGGATGAAAAGTATCCTATGTCTTAATATACTGGCTGTTGCCAGCGGCTTCGCCCGCGTGTATGTCGGAAATTACCCCACGGGAACCTTCTACCGGGATGAAAAGTATCCTATGTCTTAATATACTAGCTGTTGCCCGCGTGTATGTCAGATATTGTCCCACGGGAATCTTCTACCGGGATGAAAAGTATCCTATGTCTTAATATACTAGCTTTTGCCAGCGTGTATGTCGGAAATTACTCCACGGGAACCTTCTACCGGGATGAAAAGTATCCTATGTCTTAATATACCAGCTGTTGCCAGCGTGTATGTCGGAAATTACCCCACGGGAACCTTCTACCGGGATGAAAAGTATCCTATGTCTTAATATACTAGCTGTTGCCCGCGTGTATGTCGGATATTATCCCACGGGAACCTTCTACCGGGATGAAAAGTATCCTATGTCTTAATATACTAGCTGTTGCCCGCGTGTATGTCGGATATTATCCCACGGGAACCTTCTACCGGGATGAAAAGTATCCTATGTCTTAATATACTAGCAGTTGCCAGCGTGTATGTCGGAAATTATCCCACGGGAACCTTCTACCGGGATGAAAAGTATCCTATGTCTTAATATACTAGCTGTTGCCAGCGGCTTCGCCCGCGTGTATGTCGGAAATTATCCCACGGGAACCTTCTACCGGGATGAAAAGTATCCTATGTCTTAATATACTAGCTGTTGCCCGCGTGTATGTCGGAAATTATCCCACGGGAACCTTCTACAGGGATGAAAATTATCCTATGTCTTAATATACTAGCTGTTGCCAGCGGCCTTTGGCCGCGTGTATGTCGGAAATTATCCCACGGGAACTTTCTACCGGGATGAAAAGTATCCTATGTCTTAATATACTAGCTGTTGCCCGCGTGTGTGTCGGATATTATCCCACGGGAACCTTCTACCGGTATGAAAATTATCCTATGTCTTAATATACTAGCTGTTGCCAGCGGCTTCGCCCGCGTGTATGTCGGAAATTATCCCACGGGAACCTTCTACCGGGATGAAAAGTATCCTATGTCTTAATATACTAGCTGTTGCCCGCGTGTATGTCGGATATTATCCCACGGGAACCTTCTACCGGGATGAAAAGTATCCTATGTCTTAATATACTAGCTGTTGCCAGCGTGTATGTCGGATATTATCCCACGGGAACCTTCTACCGGGATGAAAAGTATCCTGTCTTAATATACTAGCTGTTGCCAGCGTGTATGTCGAAAATTATCCTACAGGAACCTTCTACCGGGATGAAAAGTATCCTATGTCTTAATATACTAGCTGTTGCCCGCGTGTATGTCGGAAATTATCCCACGGGAACCTTCTACCGGGATGAAAAGTATCCTATGTCTTAATATACTAGCTGTTGCCAGCGGCTTCGCCCGCGTGTATGTCGGAAATTATCCCACGGGAACCTTCTACCGGGATGAATAGTATCCTATGTCTTAATATACTAGCTGTTGCCCGCGTGTATGTCGGAAATTATCCCACGGGAACCTTCTACCGGGATGAAAAGTATCCTATGTCTTAATATACTAGCTGTTGCCAGCGGCTTCGCCCGCGTGTATGTCGGAAATTACCCCACGGGAACATTCTACCGGGATGAAAAGTATCCTATGTCTTAATATACTAGCTGTTGCCCGCGTGTATGTCGGAAATTATCCCACGGGAACCTTCTACCGAGATGAAAAGTATCCTATGTCTTAATATACTAGCTGTTGCCAGCGGCTTCGCCCGCGTGTATGTCGGATATTATCCCACGGGAACCTTCTACCGGGATGAAAAGTATCCTATGTCTTAATATACTAGCTGTTGCCCGCGTGTTTGTCGGATATTATCCCACGGGAACCTTCTACCGGGATGAAAAGTATCCTATGTCTTAATATACTAGCTGTTGCCAGCGGCCTTCGCCCGCGTGTATGTCGAAAATTATCCCACGGGAACCTTCTACCGGGATGAAAAGTATCCTATGTCTTAATATACTAGCTGTTGCCCGCGTGTATGTCGGAAATTATCCCACAGGAACCTTCTACCGGGATGAAAAGTATCCTATGTCTTAATATACTAGCTGTTGCCAGCGTGTATGTCGGAAATTATCCCACGGGAACCTTCTACCGGGATGAAAAGTATCCTATGTCTTAATATACTAGCTGTTGCCCGCGTGTATGTCGGAAATTATCCCACGGGAACCTTCTACCGGGATGAAAAGTATCCTATGTCTTAATATACTAGCTGTTGCCCCCGTGTATGTCGGATATTATCCCACGGGAACCTTCTACCGGGATGAAAAGTATCCTATGTCTTAATATACTAGCTGTTGCCCGCGTGTATGTCGGAAATTATCCCACGGGAACCTTCTACCGGGATGAAAAGTATCCTATGTCTTAATATACTAGCTGTTGCCCGCGTGTATGTCAGATATTATCCCACGGGAACCTTCTACCGGGATGAAAAGTATCCTATGTCTTAATATACTAGCTGTTGCCAGCGTGTATGTCGGAAATTACCCCACGGGAACCTTCTACCGGGATGAAAAGTATCAAATGTCTTAATATACTAGCTGTTGCCAGCGTGTATGTCGGATATTATCCCACGGGAACCTTCTACCGGGATGAAACGTATCCTATGTCTTAATATACTAGCTGTTGCCAGCGTGTATGTCGGAAATTATCCCACGGGAACCTTCTACCGGGATGAAAAGTATCCTATGTCTTAATATACTAGCTGTTGCCAGCGGCTTCGCCCGCGTGTATGTCGGAAATTATCCCACGGGAACCTTCTACCGGGATGAATAGTATCCTATGTCTTAATATACTAGCTGTTGCCCGCGTGTATGTCGGAAATTATCCCACGGGAACCTTCTACCGGGATGAAAAGTATCCTATGTCTTAATATACTAGCTGTTGCCAGCGTGTATGTCAGAAATTATCCCACGGGAACCTTCTACCGGGATGAAAATTATCCTATGTCTTAATATACTAGCTGTTGCCCGCGTGTATGTCGGAAATTATCCCACGGGAACCTTCTACCGGGATGAAAAGTATCCTATGTCTTAATATACTGGCTGTTGCCAGCGGCTTCGCCCGCGTGTATGTCGGAAATTACCCCACGGGAACCTTCTACCGGGATGAAAAGTATCCTATGTCTTAATATACTAGCTGTTGCCCGCGTGTATGTCAGATATTGTCCCACGGGAATCCTCTACCGGGATGAAAAGTATCCTATGTCTTAATATACCAGCTGTTGCCAGCGTGTATGTCGGATATTATCCCACGGGAACCTTCTACCGGGATGAAACGTATCCTATGTCTTAATATACTAGCTGTTGCCAGCGTGTATGTCGGAAATTATCCCACGGGAACCTTCTACCGGGATGAAAAGTATCCTATGTCTTAATATACTAGCTGTTGCCAGCGGCTTCGCCCGCGTGTATGTCGGAAATTATCCCACGGGAACCTTCTACCGGGATGAATAGTATCCTATGTCTTAATATACTAGCTGTTGCCCGCGTGTATGTCGGAAATTATCCCACGGGAACCTTCTACCGGGATGAAAAGTATCCTATGTCTTAATATACTAGCTGTTGCCAGCGTGTATGTCAGAAATTATCCCACGGGAACCTTCTACCGGGATGAAAATTATCCTATGTCTTAATATACTAGCTGTTGCCCGCGTGTATGTCGGAAATTATCCCACGGGAACCTTCTACCGGGATGAAAAGTATCCTATGTCTTAATATACTGGCTGTTGCCAGCGGCTTCGCCCGCGTGTATGTCGGAAATTACCCCACGGGAACCTTCTACCGGGATGAAAAGTATCCTATGTCTTAATATACTAGCTGTTGCCCGCGTGTATGTCAGATATTGTCCCACGGGAATCCTCTACCGGGATGAAAAGTATCCTATGTCTTAATATACCAGCTGTTGCCAGCGTGTATGTCGGAAATTACCCCACGGGAACCTTCTACCGGGATGAAAAGTATCCTATGTCTTAATATACTAGCTGTTGCCCGCGTGTATGTCGGATATTATCCCACGGGAACCTTCTACCGGGATGAAAAGTATCCTATGTCTTAATATACTAGCTGTTGCCCGCGTGTATGTCGGATATTATCCCACGGGAACCTTCTACCGGGATGAAAAGTATCCTATGTCTTAATATACTAGCTGTTGCCCGCGTGTATGTCGGATATTATCCCACGGGAACCTTCTACCGGGATGAAAAGTATCCTATGTCTTAATATACTAGCAGTTGCCAGCGTGTATGTCGGAAATTATCCCACGGGAACCTTCTACCGGGATGAAAAGTATCCTATGTCTTAATATACTAGCTGTTGCCAGCGGCTTCGCCCGCGTGTATGTCGGAAATTATCCCACGGGAACCTTCTACCGGGATGAAAAGTATCCTATGTCTTAATATACTAGCTGTTGCCCGCGTGTATGTCGGAAATTATCCCACGGGAACCTTCTACAGGGATGAAAATTATCCTATGTCTTAATATACTAGCTGTTGCCAGCGGCCTTCGGCCGCGTGTATGTCGGAAATTATCCCACGGGAACTTTCTACCGGGATGAAAAGTATCCTATGTCTTAATATACTAGCTGTTGCCCGCGTGTGTGTCGGATATTATCCCACGGGAACCTTCTACCGGTATGAAAATTATCCTATGTCTTAATATACTAGCTGTTGCCAGCGGCTTCGCCCGCGTGTATGTCGGAAATTATCCCACGGGAACCTTCTACCGGGATGAAAAGTATCCTATGTCTTAATATACTAGCTGTTGCCCGCGTGTATGTCGGATATTATCCCACGGGAACCTTCTACCGGGATGAAAAGTATCCTATGTCTTAATATACTAGCTGTTGCCAGCGTGTATGTCGGATATTATCCCACGGGAACCTTCTACCGGGATGAAAAGTATCCTGTCTTAATATACTAGCTGTTGCCAGCGTGTATGTCGAAAATTATCCTACAGGAACCTTCTACCGGGATGAAAAGTATCCTATGTCTTAATATACTAGCTGTTGCCCGCGTGTATGTCGGAAATTATCCCACGGGAACCTTCTACCGGGATGAAAAGTATCCTATGTCTTAATATACTAGCTGTTGCCAGCGGCTTCGCCCGCGTGTATGTCGGAAATTATCCCACGGGAACCTTCTACCGGGATGAATAGTATCCTATGTCTTAATATACTAGCTGTTGCCCGCGTGTATGTCGGAAATTATCCCACGGGAACCTTCTACCGGGATGAAAAGTATCCTATGTCTTAATATACTAGCTGTTGCCAGCGGCTTCGCCCGCGTGTATGTCGGAAATTACCCCACGGGAACATTCTACCGGGATGAAAAGTATCCTATGTCTTAATATACTACTTGTTGCCCGCGTGTATGTCGGAAATTATCCCACGGGAACCTTCTACCGGGATGAAAAGTATCCTATGTCTTAATATCAGTTCACATTTTGACTTAGTTGTTGGAGGACGTGTTGTTGATTCAAGTGTCCTAACGTTGTCTCGGGTCTCTGATTGCTTTTAATTTTGCTTCTTGGGTTTATCGGTGCCTCTCGTACTATCTTGTGTAAAGTATCATATACGGTCAGCGCCATTTTGACTTTCGTAGCGCGCTGTCCCTCTCACCTGGTGCTGGCTATAAGTGTTTTATAAATTTTGTAAATTGGAAAAAGTGTTGCGCTTTGCGGGGCGCGAACCGGCGGTCGATTGGTGAAGTGACGGCGGTGAGCGGAGGCGGCCAACTGAGCCAACTGAGCGTCGCATCCACGGTGTGAATTTTTATACTGGTATCTATTATTATTGCGTTTGCAGTAATTATACTCGAAAACAACCGCATATTATTCTTTTATACCTTCGCCAACATGATACGTTCACCTGTCAGTGAAATAAGCAAATCTAACCCAGAAGTGTGCACAAGTAAGGAACGTAGTGCCAATGTTACCATAAGAACACGAAAACAATTCGACTATGAGCTAACTGAGGCTATTAACCAGCTGTCTGCAGAGCTGAAGCAAAACATATCTGATCTCCGGGCTGATATGAATAACCAGTTTGTGAATATTAATGCATGTATCAATAACCTCAGAGATGAGTTTAATACTTTATCCCTTACTTCTTCCCAAATTCAAACTGATGTTAAGGAACTGCGTGCAGAATACTCAGTTATCAAAAAAGATATATCGGACTTGAATATGAAGCACGTAGGAGTATTACAAACTGTAACGGAGCTGAAGTCATCAGTAAACTTTAACTCTGATAAATATGCTGACTGTGAGAAGCGTCTAAGTGAGTTGGAATTGAAAATGAACAGTTCTGCAGCCTTAACTATAGGTATGTTGGAGAGAAAAATAGATTCATTGGAGCAACAGGCAAGGCATTGCAACATTGAGATTGGAAATATGCCAGAAAGACGTGGTGAAAACTTAATTACTATCCTAGAGTCTATTGGTTCCGTACTCAACATGTCTGTAACATCGAAGGACATTATATCCATTCACCGCGTTCCGCACGCACATTCGCAAAATAACCAGCCTAAAAATGTCATAGTCAAATTTACATCTAGACTAATGCGTGACAATGTTTTAAGTGCATACCGGTTATCTAAAGGACTGACTTCGGACCGCATAGGGCTCTCTGGTACACCGTGTCGCATCTACATGAACGAGCACTTGACGCTGCGCAATAAGGATTTGTTTCGTAAATGTCGTGCAGCTGCCAAATCTAACAAGTTTAAGTTCGTTTGGATTAGAAATGCAACCATCCTGGTTAAGGAATCTGAAGACTCATCTACCTTCGCCATACGTACGGAAGATGACATATATAATAAGATTAGACCGACCTCCCAGCTTTCACCAACAGTCTCCCAAACGGTCTCCTCATAATTCATTGATGCACACCCGACTTTTTGTTACTTGTAAGGTTTTTCTTCATATGTTTATAAATACTTTTCCAGGTTTGATCTCATTATTTTACTGCGTATACTTAAAATGCTGTTTAACTTTAATCCTGCCTATAGTATTAAGTAGTCCACGGTGTCTATTTTTTCTCAATTTATTGTACTGTCTGATCCGACTCTTTGTTACTTGTAAGGTTTTTCTTCATATGTTTATAAATACTTTTCCGGGTTTGATCTCATTATTTTACTGCGTATACTTAAAATGCTGTTTAACTTTAATCCTGCCTATAGTATTAAGTAGTCCATGGTGTCTATTTTTTCTCAATTTATTGTACTGTCTGATCCGACTTTTTGTTACTTGTAAGGTTTTTCTTCATATGTTTATAAATACTTTTCCGGGTTTGATCTCATTATTTTACTGCGTATACTTAAAATGCTGTTTAACTTTAATTCTGCCTATAGTATTAAGTAGTCCATGGTGTCTGTTTTTTCTCAATTTATTGTACTGTCTGATCCGACTTTTTGTTACTTGTAAGGTTTTTCTTCATATGTTTATAAATACTTTTCCGGGTTTGATCTCATTATTTTACTGCGTATACTTAAAATGCTGTTTAACTTTAATTCTACCTATAGTATTAAGTAGTCCATGGTGTCTATTTTTTCTCAATTTATTGTACTGTCTGATCCGACTTTTTGTTACTTGTAAGGTTTTTCTTCATATGTTTATAAATACTTTTCCGGGTTTGATCTCATTATTTTACTGCGTATACTTAAAATGCTGTTTAACTTTAATTCTGCCTATAGTATTAAGTAGTCCATGGTGTCTATTTTTTCTCAATTTGATGTACTGTCTGATCTCTTTATTAACAATCTTTGCAGTATTGATGGTGCATATTTTCTGGAAACAGTCAATTTTAATTTTTACTCATTTATGTAATAAACCTTCCATTATACCACTTAAAATTAATACTAGTAGTTATACTAAAAATTGCGATGTTGGATAGTAATTTGTCAATATATTATCAAAATTGTCGAGGGATCAGGACCAAACTGAACACATTATTCATGAATATATTATCGCATGCTTACGACATCATCATTTTAACAGAAACCTGGTTGACACCAGAGATCTCCGATAACGAATTTGTTGATTCCCGTTATATAGTCTTCAGACATGATCGTGATCGTGCTGTTTCTAATAAAAAAGATGGCGGAGGCGTACTGATAGCGGTCTCTAAAGAGCTAAAACCAACTAGTCTCACCCTGTCACCCCCATTGATTTTACCAGAACATAAAATAATAAAAATCCCCTCTTATAGTTGTAAATACCTACTTATTTGTGCTACTTACATACCACCTAGCGCCACGGATGATATATATTATGTAAACTTTATCAATTCGTTATTGAATTTGGTGGACGATCCCTGCATAGATAACATTATTTTTGCCGGTGATTTTAACCTACCTGAGCTGAACTGGATTAGTACAAATTCGTACATGACATGTGCCTCTGATAGAAAGTATTCAAATGCAAGCCTACATCTATTAAACTTTTGCTCACAATTAGACTTAAATCAATTTAACATACTTACTAACTGTAATGGGCGGATTTTAGATCTTTTCTTCTGTAAGACACATGCTGTTGCTCATAATCCTAACATCTCACTCTTGCCAATAGATGCTCACCATCCTTCCTTTTACGTAAAAATACCATTTAGAAAACCAACACAAATTCCTAAACATAAAAATCCTAACAAACTAAACTATTACAAATCAGATTATTCTAAGATCAATACCGACATTGAAACTGTAGATTGGAACAACTTACTTGAAGATTTATCCCCCGATCAAGCAGTTGCAACTTTTTATGAAAAAATCTATAAAATTATTAAATTACATACACCCACCCATAAGCCTAAAAGTCTGAAATTCCCATGCTGGTTCACTAAATCTCTTTTGCACATATTCAAAAATAAATCTCGCGCATGGGTTAAGTGGAAAAAATATGGAAACACTAGAGACTACGAACTATTTTCTATTTATAGAACCAAATTCAAGAGGGAGGCGGACGAATGTTTTAAAAAATATATGAATAGTGTAGAGGACAGTGTGGTCAAAAATATTAAGTCATTTTGGTCATATGTTTCTAGTCGCAACTCTACTAATAGTATTCCGGCTTCAGTTCACTATCTCCAACAGGCCTCAGATGACCCTGTCACCACTTGTAATTTATTCTCTAATTTTTTTCAATCAGTATATGAACCATCTTCTTTTGACCATACTTCATGGGTACCACCACGCGCTAATCCTGATAGTGATATAAATATTTGTAATCTGCACTTTTCATTACAAAAAATACGAAAAGAACTACAGTCACTGGATGCCTCCAAAGGACCTGGGCCAGATGGTATCCCTTCAATTTTTTTAAAAAACACAAGTGACACACTGAGCTCCCCTCTCTTCATACTATTTAATAAATGTCTTTCCTCTGGGGTTTTCCCTGATGTATGGAAACAAGCGAATATCGTTCCAGTTCATAAATGTGGCTCTAAGAGCGACGTTTCCACATATCGCCCAATCTCTTTGTTGTCAGGGCTATCCAAACTTTTTGAAAGACTGGTGCACAATGAGATCTACCCTATTCTACATAGCATCTTAATTAAAGAGCAACATGGGTTCGTTAAAGGTAGGTCCTGCGTAAGTAACCTCCTTGTTTTTACCAAACATCTATTTGAAGGCATTGACAGCAGACAGCAAATTGATGTGGTCTATACTGACTTCCAAAAGGCCTTCGATAAAGTTGATCACAGACTACTTCTTGACAAAATTGCATTCAATGGTATTAGAGGAAATTTATTGCGTTGGTTTGTATCATATGTCACCAATAGGACGCAGAAAGTTGTTATCAATGGCTATGAGTCTCGCATGGTTAAGGTCACTTCCGGAGTTCCTCAAGGCTCAATTTTAGGTCCCCTCTTGTTTATTTTATTTATTAACGACGTTAAAGACTGTATTAAAAATTCTAAGTTTCTCCTGTATGCAGACGATTTGAAGATATATAAAAACATCAGCCATTTAACCGACTGTTTAGAATTTCAGAAAGACCTTGACCGTTTCCGAGACTATTGTTATGTTAACAAACTCTACCTAAGTATATCTAAATGCCATAGCATTACGTTTACAAAGAAGAAAAACGTGACGAACGTCAATTATTCTTTCGGAAACACTCCACTGAACAAAGTTAATTCTCTTCGTGATCTAGGCGTACAGTTGGACTCAAAGCTTCACCTTGATGCTCATATAGACAATATAGTCAACAAGGCATATAAAATGTTTGGTTTTGTAATGAGAGCATCAAGAGAATTCCACCGTCCCTCTACCTACTTATACCTATATAAGTCAATAATACGACCACAATTGGAATACGCAGTACCTATTTGGAACCCTTACTATAAAAAGTATATTGACATTATTGAATTGATCCAACGCAAATTCCTACGTGCAATGCACTATAGATGCTATAAAAAGAAAATGTCTTATCAATTATTACTGCAAAAATATGACCTTATTACTCTAAAATCCAGACGCACCCTACTTGAGATGATGACCCTATTTAGTATATGTCGTAATAAAGTCGACTGTATTGATCTAGTGAACAGTTTGTGCTACCTGATCCCTCGTACCGTACATGGTCGAGAAGTTCGCTCGAGACACTTGTTTGCTACTACTTTTTGTAGAACCAACTCAGGCGTACGCTCACCGCTGCGTCGATTGGTTGACACCTATAATAGGCAGTTTGGCTCATTTGATATTATGTTTCTCAGCAAGGCTATATTTAGAAAAGAAATTATTACTATATTAAGTGATCAGAACCCTACTAATTAAGTAATGTTTACTTTTATTCTGTTTATTTTGATATCGTTCATTCTAACAACTAGTACCTAGATCTTTTTAGTAATATGTGGATAACGTTGTGAGTAGTGTATTTGTTACCTCTATTATTAAGCTCTAACCTATGTTTACTTAGTATTACACTGCTGTTTGTTGTCCCTAAATAAATAAATAAATAAATAAATAAATAAATATACTAGCTGTTGCCAGCGTGTATGTCAGAAATTATCCACGGGAACCTTCTACCGGGATGAAAATTATCCTATGTATTAATATATTAGCTGTTGCCCGCGTGTATGTCGGAAATTATCCCACGGGAACCTTCTACGGGATGAAAAGTATCCTATGTCTTAATATACTAGCTGTTGCCAGCGGCTTCGCCCGCGTGTATGTCGAAATTACCCCACGGGAACATTCTACCGGGATGAAAAGTATCCTATGTCTTAATATACTACTTGTTGCCCGCGTGTATGTCGGAAATTATCCCACGGGAACCTTCTACCGGGATGAAAAGAATCCTATGTCTTAATATACTAGCTGTTGCCAGCGTGTATGTCGGAAATTATCCCACGGGAACCTTCTACCGGGATGAAAAGTATCCTATGTCTTAATATACTAGCTGTTGCCAGCGGCTTCGCCCGCGTGTATGTCGGAAATTATCCCACGGAACCTTCTACCGGGATGAAAAGTATCCTATGTCTTAATATACTAGCTGTTGCCAGCGGCCTTCGCCCGCGTGTATGTCGGAAATTATCCCACGGGAACTTTCTACCGGGATGAAAAGTATCCTATGTCTTAATATACTAGCTGTTGCCCGCGTGTAAGTCGGAAATTATCCCACGGGAACCTTCTACCGGGATGAAAGTATCCTATGTCTTAATATACTAGCTGTTGCCCGCGTGTATGTCGGAAATTATCCACGGGAACCTTCTACCGGGATGAAAAGTATCCTATGTCTTAATATACTAGCTGTTGCCCGCGTGTATGTCGGAAATTATCCCACGGGAACCTTCTACCGGGATGAAAAGTATCCTATGTCTTAATATACTAGCTGTTGCCCGCGTGTATGTCGGAAATTATCCCACGGGAACCTTCTATTGGATGAAAAGTATCCTATGTCTTAATATACTAGCTGTTGCCCGCGTGTATGTCGGATATTATCCCACGGAACCTTCTACCGGGATGAAAAGTATGCTATGTCTTAATACACTAGCTGTTGCCAGCGGCTTCGCCCGCGTGTATGTCGGAAATTATCCCACGGGAACCTTCTACCGGGATGAAAAGTATCCTATGTCTTAATATAACAAGCTGTTGCCCGCGTGTATGTCGGAAATTATCCCACGGGAACCTTCTACCGGGATGAAAAGAATCCTATGTCTTAATATACTATCTGTTGCCCGCGTGTATGTCGGATATTATCCCACAGGAACCTTCTACCGGGATGAAAAGTATCCTATGTCTTAATATACTAGCTGTTGCCAGCGTGTATGTCTGAAATTATCCCACGGGAACCTTCTACCGGGATGAAAAGTATCCTATGTCTTAATATACTAGCTGTTGCCCGCGTGTATGTCGGAAATTATCCCACGGGAACCTTCTACCGGGATGAAAAGTATCCTATGTCTTAATATACTAGCTGTTGCCCGCGTGTATGTCGGAAATTATCCCACGGGAACCTTCTACCGGGATGAAAAGTATCCTATGTCTTAATATACTAGCTGTTGCCCGCGTGTATGTCGGAAATTATCCCACGGGAACCTTCTACCGGGATGAAAAGTATCCTATGTCTTAATATACTAGCTGTTGCCCCCGTGTATGTCGGATATTATCCCACGGGAACCTTCTACCGGGATGAAAAATATCCTATGTCTTAATATACTAGCTGTTGCCAGCGGCATTCGCCCGCGTGTATGTCGGAAATTATCCCACGGGAACTTTCTACCGGGATGAAAAGTATCCTATGTCTTAATATACTAGCTGTTGCCCGCGTGTATGTCGGAAATTACCCCACGGGAACATTCTACCGGGATGAAAAGTATCCTATGTCTTAATATACTACTTGTTGCCCGCGTGTATGTCGGAAATTATCCCACGGGAACCTTCTACCGGGATGAAAAGAATCCTATGTCTTAATATACTAGCTGTTGCCAGCGTGTATGTCGGAAATTATCCCACGGGAACCTTCTACCGGGATGAAAAGTATCCTATGTCTTAATATACTAGCTGTTGCCAGCGGCTTCGCCCGCGTGTATGTCGGAAATTATCCCACGGGAACCTTCTACCGGGATGAAAAGTATCCTATGTCTTAATATACTAGCTGTTGCCAGCGGCCTTCGCCCGCGTGTATGTCGGAAATTATACCACGGGAACTTTCTACCAGGATGAACAGTATCCTATGTCTTAATATACTAGCTGTTGCCCGCGTGTATGTCGGAAATTATCCCACGGGAACCTTCTACCGGGATGAAAAGTATCCTATGTCTTAATATACTAGCTGTTGCCCGCGTGTATGTCGGAAATTATCCCACGGGAACCTTCTACCGGGATGAAAAGTATCCTATGTCTTAATATACTAGCTGTTGCCCGCGTGTATGTCGGAAATTATCCCACGGGAACCTTCTACCGGGATGAAAAGTATCCTATGTCTTAATATACTAGCTGTTGCCCGCGTGTATGTCGGATATTATCCCACGGGAACCTTCTACCGGGATGAAAATTATGCTATGTCTTAATACACTAGCTGTTGCCAGCGGCTTCGCCCGCGTGTATGTCGGAAATTATCCCACGGGAACCTTCTACCGGGATGAAAAGTATCCTATGTCTTAATATACTTGCTGTTGCCCGCGTGTATGTCGGAAATTATCCCACGGGAACCTTCTACCGGGATGAAAAGTATCCTATGTCTTTATATACTAGCTGTTGCCAGCGTGTATGTCGGAAATTACCCCACGGGAACCTTCTACCGGGATGAAAATTATCCTATGTCTTAATATACTAGCTGTTGCCCGCGTGTATGTCGGAAATTATCCCACGGGAACCTTCTACCGGGATGAAAAGTATCCTATGTCTTAATATACTAGCTGTTGCCAGCGGCTTCGCCCGCGTGTATGTCGGAAATTACCCCACGGGAACATTCTACCGGGATGAAAAGTATCCTATGTCTTAATATACTACTTGTTGCCCGCGTGTATGTCGGAAATTATCCCACGGGAACCTTCTACCGGGATGAAAAGAATCCTATGTCTTAATATACTAGCTGTTGCCAGCGTGTATGTCGGAAATTATCCCACGGGAACCTTCTACCGGGATGAAAAGTATCCTATGTCTTAATATACTAGCTGTTGCCAGCGGCTTCGCCCGCGTGTATGTCGGAAATTATCCCACGGGAACCTTCTACCGGGATGAAAAGTATCCTATGTCTTAATATACTAGCTGTTGCCAGCGGCCTTCGCCCGCGTGTATGTCGGAAATTATCCCACGGGAACCTTCTACCGGGATGAAAAGTATCCTATGTCTTAATATACTAGCTGTTGCCCGCGTGTATGTCGGAAATTATCCCACGGGAACCTTCTATTGGGATGAAAAGTATCCTATGTCTTAATATACTAGCTGTTGCCCGCGTGTATGTCGGATATTATCCCACGGGAACCTTCTACCGGGATGAAAAGTATGCTATGTCTTAATACACTAGCTGTTGCCAGCGGCTTCGCCCGCGTGTATGTCGGAAATTATCCCACGGGAACCTTCTACCGGGATGAAAAGTATCCTATGTCTTAATATACAAGCTGTTGCCCGCGTGTATGTCGGAAATTATCCCACGGGAACCTTCTACCGGGATGAAAAGAATCCTATGTCTTAATATACTATCTGTTGCCCGCGTGTATGTCGGATATTATCCCACAGGAACCTTCTACCGGGATGAAAAGTATCCTATGTCTTAATATACTAGCTGTTGCCAGCGTGTATGTCTGAAATTATCCCACGGGAACCTTCTACCGGGATGAAAAGTATCCTATGTCTTAATATACTAGCTGTTGCCCGCGTGTATGTCGGAAATTATCCCACGGGAACCTTCTACCGGGATGAAAAGTATCCTATGTCTTAATATACTAGCTGTTGCCCGCGTGTATGTCGGAAATTATCCCACGGGAACCTTCTACCGGGATGAAAAGTATCCTATGTCTTAATATACTAGCTGTTGCCCGCGTGTATGTCGGAAATTATCCCACGGGAACCTTCTACCGGGATGAAAAGTATCCTATGTCTTAATATACTAGCTGTTGCCCCCGTGTATGTCGGATATTATCCCACGGGAACCTTCTACCGGGATGAAAAATATCCTATGTCTTAATATACTAGCTGTTGCCAGCGGCATTCGCCCGCGTGTATGTCGGAAATTATCCCACGGGAACTTTCTACCGGGATGAAAAGTATCCTATGTCTTAATATACTAGCTGTTGCCCGCGTGTATGTCGGAAATTATCCCACGGGAACCTTCTACCGGGATGAAAAGTATCCTATGTCTTAATATACTAGCAGTTGCCCGCGTGTATGTCGGAAATTATCCCACGGGAACCTTCTACCGGAATGAAAAGTATCCTATGTCTTAATATACTAGCTGTTGCCCGCGTGTATGTCAGATATTATCCCACGGGAACCTTCTACCGGGATGAAAAGTATCCTATGTCTTAATATACTAGCTGTTGCCAGCGTGTATGTCGGAAATTACCCCACGGGAACCTTCTACCGGGATGAAAAGTATCAAATGTCTTAATATACTAGCTGTTGCCCGCGTGTATGTCAGATATTGTCCCACGGGAATCTTCTACCGGGATGAAAAGTATCCTATGTCTTAATATACTAGCTTTTGCCAGCGTGTATGTCGGAAATTACTCCACGGGAACCTTCTACCGGGATGAAAAGTATCCTATGTCTTAATATACTAGCTGTTGCCCGCGTGTATGTCGGATATTATCCCACGGGAACCTTCTACCGGGATGAAAAGTATCCTATGTCTTAATATACTAGCTGTTGCCCGCGTGTATGTCGGAAATTATCCCACGGGAACCTTCTACCGGGATGAAAAGAATCCTATGTCTTAATATACTATCTGTTGCCCGCGTGTATGTCGGATATTATCCCACGGGAACCTTCTACCGGGATGAAAAGTATCCTATGTCTTAATATACTAGCTGTTGCCAGCGTGTATGTCGGAAATTACTCCACGGGAACCTTCTACCGGGATGAAAAGTATCCTATGTCTTAATATACTAGCTGTTGCCCGCGTGTATGTCGGAAATTATCCCACGGGAACCTTCTACCGGGATGAAAAGTATCCTATGTCTTAATATACTAGCTGTTGCCAGCGTGTATGTCGGATATTATCCCACGGGAACCTTCTACCGGGATGAAAAGTATCCTATGTCTTAATATACTAGCTGTTGCCAGCGGCTTCGCCCGCGTGTATGTCGGAAATTATCCCACGGGAACCTTCTACCGGGATGAAATGTATCCTATGTCTTAATATACTAGCTGTTGCCAGCGTGTATGTCGGAAATTATCCCAAGGGAACCTTCTACCAGGATGAAAAGTATCGTATGTCTTAATATACTAGCTGGTGCCAGCGTGTATGTCGGAAATTATCCCACGGGAACCTTCTACCGGGATGAAAAGTATCCTATGTCTTAATATACTAGCTGTTGCCCGCGTGTATGTCGGATATTATCCCACGGGAACCTTCTACCGGGATGAAACGTATCCTATGTCTTAATATACTAGCTGTTGCCAGCGTGTATGTCGGAAATTATCCCACGGGAACCTTCTACCGGGATGAAAAGTATCCTATGTCTTAATATACTAGCTGTTGCCAGCGGCTTCGCCCGCGTGTATGTCGGAAATTATCCCACGGGAACCTTCTACCGGGATGAATAGTATCCTATGTCTTAATATACTAGCTGTTGCCCGCGTGTATGTCGGAAATTATCCCACGGGAACCTTCTACCGGGATGAAAAGTATCCTATGTCTTAATATACTAGCTGTTGCCAGCGTGTATGTCAGAAATTATCCCACGGGAACCTTCTACCGGGATGAAAATTATCCTATGTCTTAATATACTAGCTGTTGCCCGCGTGTATGTCGGAAATTATCCCACGGGAACCTTCTACCGGGATGAAAAGTATCCTATGTCTTAATATACTGGCTGTTGCCAGCGGCTTCGCCCGCGTGTATGTCGGAAATTACCCCACGGGAACCTTCTACCGGGATGAAAAGTATCCTATGTCTTAATATACTAGCTGTTGCCCGCGTGTATGTCAGATATTGTCCCACGGGAATCTTCTACCGGGATGAAAAGTATCCTATGTCTTAATATACTAGCTTTTGCCAGCGTGTATGTCGGAAATTACTCCACGGGAACCTTCTACCGGGATGAAAAGTATCCTATGTCTTAATATACTAGCTGTTGCCCGCGTGTATGTCGGATATTATCCCACGGGAACCTTCTACCGGGATGAAAAGTATCCTATGTCTTAATATACTAGCTGTTGCCCGCGTGTATGTCGGAAATTATCCCACGGGAACCTTCTACCGGGATGAAAAGAATCCTATGTCTTAATATACTATCTGTTGCCCGCGTGTATGTCGGATATTATCCCACGGGAACCTTCTACCGGGATGAAAAGTATCCTATGTCTTAATATACTAGCTGTTGCCAGCGTGTATGTCGGAAATTATCCCACGGGAACCTTCTACCGGGATGAAAAGTATCCTATGTCTTAATATACTAGCTGTTGCCAGCGGCTTCGCCCGCGTGTATGTCGGAAATTATCCCACGGGAACCTTCTACCGGGATGAAAAGTATCCTATGTCTTAATATACTAGCTGCTGCCAGCGGCCTTCGCCCGCGTGTATGTCGGAAATTATACCACGGGAACTTTCTACCAGGATGAACAGTATCCTATGTCTTAATATACTAGCTGTTGCCCGCGTGTATGTCGGAAATTATCCCACGGGAACCTTCTACCGGGATGAAAAGTATCCTATGTCTTAATATACTAGCTGTTGCCCGCGTGTATGTCGGAAATTATCCCACGGGAACCTTCTACCGGGATGAAAAGTATCCTATGTCTTAATATACTAGCTGTTGCCCGCGTGTATGTCGGAAATTATCCCACGGGAACCTTCTACCGGGATGAAAAGTATCCTATGTCTTAATATACTAGCTGTTGCCCGCGTGTATGTCGGATATTATCCCACGGGAACCTTCTACCGGGATGAAAATTATGCTATGTCTTAATACACTAGCTGTTGCCAGCGGCTTCGCCCGCGTGTATGTCGGAAATTATCCCACGGGAACCTTCTACCGGGATGAAAAGTATCCTATGTCTTAATATACTTGCTGTTGCCCGCGTGTATGTCGGAAATTATCCCACGGGAACCTTCTACCGGGATGAAAAGTATCCTATGTCTTAATATACTAGCTGTTGCCAGCGTGTATGTCGGAAATTACCCCACGGGAACCTTCTACCGGGTTGAAAAGTATCCTATGTCTTAATATACTAGCTGTTGTCAGCGTGTATGTCAGAAATTATCCCACGGGAACCTTCTACCGGGATGAAAATTATCCTATGTCTTAATATACTAGCTGTTGCCCGCGTGTATGTGGGAAATTATCCCACGGGAACCTTCTACCGGGATAAAAAGTATCCTATGTCTTAATATACTAGCTGTTGCCAGCGGCTTCGCCCGCGTGTATGTCGGAAATTACCCCACGGGAACATTCTACCGGGATGAAAAGTATCCTATGTCTTAATATACTACTTGTTGCCCGCGTGTATGTCGGAAATTATCCCACGGGAACCTTCTACCGGGATGAAAAGAATCCTATGTCTTAATATACTAGCTGTTGCCAGCGTGTATGTCGGAAATTATCCCACGGGAACCTTCTACCGGGATGAAAAGTATCCTATGTCTTAATATACTAGCTGTTGCCAGCGGCTTCGCCCGCGTGTATGTCGGAAATTATCCCACGGGAACCTTCTACCGGGATGAAAAGTATCCTATGTCTTAATATACTAGCTGTTGCCAGCGGCCTTCGCCCGCGTGTATGTCGGAAATTATCCCACGGGAACTTTCTACCGGGATGAAAAGTATCCTATGTCTTAATATACTAGCTGTTGCCCGCGTGTATGTCGGAAATTATCCCACGGGAACCTTCTACCGGGATGAAAAGTATCCTATGTCTTAATATACTAGCTGTTGCCCGCGTGTATGTCGGAAATTATCCCACGGGAACCTTCTACCGGGATGAAAAGTATCCTATGTCTTAATATACTAGCTGTTGCCCGCGTGTATGTCGGAAATTATCCCACGGGAACCTTCTACCGGGATGAAAAGTATCCTATGTCTTAATATACTAGCTGTTGCCCGCGTGTATGTCGGAAATTATCCCACGGGAACCTTCTATTGGGATGAAAAGTATCCTATGTCTTAATATACTAGCTGTTGCCCGCGTGTATGTCGGATATTATCCCACGGGAACCTTCTACCGGGATGAAAAGTATGCTATGTCTTAATACACTAGCTGTTGCCAGCGGCTTCGCCCGCGTGTATGTCGGAAATTATCCCACGGGAACCTTCTACCGGGATAAAAAGTATCCTATGTCTTAATATACAAGCTGTTGCCCGCGTGTATGTCGGAAATTATCCCACGGGAACCTTCTACCGGGATGAAAAGAATCCTATGTCTTAATATACTATCTGTTGCCCGCGTGTATGTCGGATATTATCCCACAGGAACCTTCTACCGGGATGAAAAGTATCCTATGTCTTAATATACTAGCTGTTGCCAGCGTGTATGTCTGAAATTATCCCACGGGAACCTTCTACCGGGATGAAAAGTATCCTATGTCTTAATATACTAGCTGTTGCCCGCGTGTATGTCGGAAATTATCCCACGGGAACCTTCTACCGGGATGAAAAGTATCCTATGTCTTAATATACTAGCTGTTGCCCGCGTGTATGTCGGAAATTATCCCACGGGAACCTTCTACCGGGATGAAAAGTATCCTATGTCTTAATATACTAGCTGTTGCCCGCGTGTATGTCGGAAATTATCCCACGGGAACCTTCTACCGGGATGAAAAGTATCCTATGTCTTAATATACTAGCTGTTGCCCCCGTGTATGTCGGATATTATCCCACGGGAACCTTCTACCGGGATGAAAAATATCCTATGTCTTAATATACTAGCTGTTGCCAGCGGCATTCGCCCGCGTGTATGTCGGAAATTATCCCACGGGAACTTTCTACCGGGATGAAAAGTATCCTATGTCTTAATATACTAGCTGTTGCCCGCGTGTATGTCGGAAATTATCCCACGGGAACCTTCTACCGGGATGAAAAGTATCCTATGTCTTAATATACTAGCAGTTGCCCGCGTGTATGTCGGAAATTATCCCACGGGAACCTTCTACCGGAATGAAAAGTATCCTATGTCTTAATATACTAGCTGTTGCCCGCGTGTATGTCAGATATTATCCCACGGGAACCTTCTACCGGGATGAAAAGTATCCTATGTCTTAATATACTAGCTGTTGCCAGCGTGTATGTCGGAAATTACCCCACGGGAACCTTCTACCGGGATGAAAAGTATCAAATGTCTTAATATACTAGCTGTTGCCAGCGTGTATGTCGGATATTATCCCACGGGAACCTTCTACCGGGATGAAAAGTATCCTGTCTTAATATACTAGCTGTTGCCAGAGGCTATGTCGGAAATTATCCCACGGGAACCTTCTACCGGGATGAAAAGTATCGTATGTCTTAATATACTAGCTGGTGCCAGCGTGTATGTCTGAAATTATCCCACGGGAACCTTCTACCGGGATGAAAAGTATCCTGTCTTAATATACTAGCTGTTGCCAGCGTGTATGTCGGAAATTATCCCACGGGAACCTTCTACCGGGATGAAAAGTATCCTATGTCTTAATATACTAGCTGTTGCCCGCGTGTATGTCGGAAATTATCCCACGGGAACCTTCTACCGGGATGACAAGTATCCTATGTCTTAATATACTAGCTGTTGCCAGCGTGTATGTCGGAAATTATCCCACGGGAACCTTCTACCGGGATGAAAAGTATCCTGTCTTAATATACTAGCTGTTGCCAGCGTGTATGTCGGAAATTATCCCACGGGAACCTTCTACCGGGATGAAAAGTATCCTATGTCTTAATATACTAGCTGTTGCCAGCGGCTTCGCCCGCGTGTATGTCGGAAATTATCCCACGGGAACCTTCTACCGGGATGAAATGTATCCTATGTCTTAATATACTAGCTGTTGCCAGCGTGTATGTCGGAAATTATCCCAAGGGAACCTTCTACCAGGATGAAAAGTATCGTATGTCTTAATATACTAGCTGGTGCCAGCGTGTATGTCGGAAATTATCCCACGGGAACCTTCTACCGGGATGAAAAGTATCCTATGTCTTAATATACTAGCTGTTGCCCGCGTGTATGTCGGATATTATCCCACGGGAACCTTCTACCGGGATGAAACGTATCCTATGTCTTAATATACTAGCTGTTGCCAGCGTGTATGTCGGAAATTATCCCACGGGAACCTTCTACCGGGATAAAAAGTATCCTATGTCTTAATATACTAGCTGTTGCCAGCGGCTTCGCCCGCGTGTATGTCGGAAATTATCCCACGGGAACCTTCTACCGGGATGAATAGTATCCTATGTCTTAATATACTAGCTGTTGCCCGCGTGTATGTCGGAAATTATCCCACGGGAACCTTCTACCGGGATGAAAAGTATCCTATGTCTTAATATACTAGCTGTTGCCAGCGTGTATGTCAGAAATTATCCCACGGGAACCTTCTACCGGGATGAAAATTATCCTATGTCTTAATATACTAGCTGTTGCCCGCGTGTATGTCGGAAATTATCCCACGGGAACCTTCTACCGGGATGAAAAGTATCAAATGTCTTAATATACTAGCTGTTGCCAGCGTGTATGTCGGATATTATCCCACGGGAACCTTCTACCGGGATGAAAAGTATCCTGTCTTAATATACTAGCTGTTGCCAGAGGCTATGTCGGAAATTATCCCACGGGAACCTTCTACCGGGATGAAAAGTATCGTATGTCTTAATATACTAGCTGGTGCCAGCGTGTATGTCTGAAATTATCCCACGGGAACCTTCTACCGGGATGAAAAGTATCCTGTCTTAATATACTAGCTGTTGCCAGCGTGTATGTCGGAAATTATCCCACGGGAACCTTCTACCGGGATGAAAAGTATCCTATGTCTTAATATACTAGCTGTTGCCCCCGTGTATGTCGGATATTATCCCACGGGAACCTTCTACCGGGATGAAAAATATCCTATGTCTTAATATACTAGCTGTTGCCAGCGGCATTCGCCCGCGTGTATGTCGGAAATTATCCCACGGGAACTTTCTACCGGGATGAAAAGTATCCTATGTCTTAATATACTAGCTGTTGCCCGCGTGTATGTCGGAAATTATCCCACGGGAACCTTCTACCGGGATGAAAAGAATCCTATGTCTTAATATACTATCTGTTGCCCGCGTGTATGTCGGATATTATCCCACGGGAACCTTCTACCGGGATGAAAAGTATCCTATGTCTTAATATACTAGCTGTTGCCAGCGTGTATGTCGGAAATTACTCCACGGGAACCTTCTACCGGGATGAAAAGTATCCTATGTCTTAATATACTAGCTGTTGCCCGCGTGTATGTCGGAAATTATCCCACGGGAACCTTCTACCGGGATGAAAAGTATCCTATGTCTTAATATACTAGCTGTTGCCAGCGTGTATGTCGGATATTATCCCACGGGAACCTTCTACCGGGATGAAAAGTATCCTATGTCTTAATATACTAGCTGTTGCCAGCGGCTTCGCCCGCGTGTATGTCGGAAATTATCCCACGGGAACCTTCTACCGGGATGAAATGTATCCTATGTCTTAATATACTAGCTGTTGCCAGCGTGTATGTCGGAAATTATCCCAAGGGAACCTTCTACCAGGATGAAAAGTATCGTATGTCTTAATATACTAGCTGGTGCCAGCGTGTATGTCGGAAATTATCCCACGGGAACCTTCTACCGGGATGAAAAGTATCCTATGTCTTAATATACTAGCTGTTGCCCGCGTGTATGTCGGATATTATCCCACGGGAACCTTCTACCGGGATGAAACGTATCCTATGTCTTAATATACTAGCTGTTGCCAGCGTGTATGTCGGAAATTATCCCACGGGAACCTTCTACCGGGATGAAAAGTATCCTATGTCTTAATATACTAGCTGTTGCCAGCGGCTTCGCCCGCGTGTATGTCGGAAATTATCCCACGGGAACCTTCTACCGGGATGAATAGTATCCTATGTCTTAATATACTAGCTGTTGCCCGCGTGTATGTCGGAAATTATCCCACGGGAACCTTCTACCGGGATGAAAAGTATCCTATGTCTTAATATACTAGCTGTTGCCAGCGTGTATGTCAGAAATTATCCCACGGGAACCTTCTACCGGGATGAAAATTATCCTATGTCTTAATATACTAGCTGTTGCCCGCGTGTATGTCGGAAATTATCCCACGGGAACCTTCTACCGGGATGAAAAGTATCCTATGTCTTAATATACTGGCTGTTGCCAGCGGCTTCGCCCGCGTGTATGTCGGAAATTACCCCACGGGAACCTTCTACCGGGATGAAAAGTATCCTATGTCTTAATATACTAGCTGTTGCCCGCGTGTATGTCAGATATTGTCCCACGGGAATCTTCTACCGGGATGAAAAGTATCCTATGTCTTAATATACTAGCTTTTGCCAGCGTGTATGTCGGAAATTACTCCACGGGAACCTTCTACCGGGATGAAAAGTATCCTATGTCTTAATATACTAGCTGTTGCCCGCGTGTATGTCGGATATTATCCCACGGGAACCTTCTACCGGGATGAAAAGTATCCTATGTCTTAATATACTAGCTGTTGCCCGCGTGTATGTCGGAAATTATCCCACGGGAACCTTCTACCGGGATGAAAAGAATCCTATGTCTTAATATACTATCTGTTGCCCGCGTGTATGTCGGATATTATCCCACGGGAACCTTCTACCGGGATGAAAAGTATCCTATGTCTTAATATACTAGCTGTTGCCAGCGTGTATGTCGGAAATTATCCCACGGGAACCTTCTACCGGGATGAAAAGTATCCTATGTCTTAATATACTAGCTGTTGCCAGCGGCTTCGCCCGCGTGTATGTCGGAAATTATCCCACGGGAACCTTCTACCGGGATGAAAAGTATCCTATGTCTTAATATACTAGCTGCTGCCAGCGGCCTTCGCCCGCGTGTATGTCGGAAATTATACCACGGGAACTTTCTACCAGGATGAACAGTATCCTATGTCTTAATATACTAGCTGTTGCCCGCGTGTATGTCGGAAATTATCCCACGGGAACCTTCTACCGGGATGAAAAGTATCCTATGTCTTAATATACTAGCTGTTGCCCGCGTGTATGTCGGAAATTATCCCACGGGAACCTTCTACCGGGATGAAAAGTATCCTATGTCTTAATATACTAGCTGTTGCCCGCGTGTATGTCGGAAATTATCCCACGGGAACCTTCTACCGGGATGAAAAGTATCCTATGTCTTAATATACTAGCTGTTGCCCGCGTGTATGTCGGATATTATCCCACGGGAACCTTCTACCGGGATGAAAATTATGCTATGTCTTAATACACTAGCTGTTGCCAGCGGCTTCGCCCGCGTGTATGTCGGAAATTATCCCACGGGAACCTTCTACCGGGATGAAAAGTATCCTATGTCTTAATATACTTGCTGTTGCCCGCGTGTATGTCGGAAATTATCCCACGGGAACCTTCTACCGGGATGAAAAGTATCCTATGTCTTAATATACTAGCTGTTGCCAGCGTGTATGTCGGAAATTACCCCACGGGAACCTTCTACCGGGTTGAAAAGTATCCTATGTCTTAATATACTAGCTGTTGTCAGCGTGTATGTCAGAAATTATCCCACGGGAACCTTCTACCGGGATGAAAATTATCCTATGTCTTAATATACTAGCTGTTGCCCGCGTGTATGTGGGAAATTATCCCACGGGAACCTTCTACCGGGATAAAAAGTATCCTATGTCTTAATATACTAGCTGTTGCCAGCGGCTTCGCCCGCGTGTATGTCGGAAATTACCCCACGGGAACATTCTACCGGGATGAAAAGTATCCTATGTCTTAATATACTACTTGTTGCCCGCGTGTATGTCGGAAATTATCCCACGGGAACCTTCTACCGGGATGAAAAGAATCCTATGTCTTAATATACTAGCTGTTGCCAGCGTGTATGTCGGAAATTATCCCACGGGAACCTTCTACCGGGATGAAAAGTATCCTATGTCTTAATATACTAGCTGTTGCCAGCGGCTTCGCCCGCGTGTATGTCGGAAATTATCCCACGGGAACCTTCTACCGGGATGAAAAGTATCCTATGTCTTAATATACTAGCTGTTGCCAGCGGCCTTCGCCCGCGTGTATGTCGGAAATTATCCCACGGGAACTTTCTACCGGGATGAAAAGTATCCTATGTCTTAATATACTAGCTGTTGCCCGCGTGTATGTCGGAAATTATCCCACGGGAACCTTCTACCGGGATGAAAAGTATCCTATGTCTTAATATACTAGCTGTTGCCCGCGTGTATGTCGGAAATTATCCCACGGGAACCTTCTACCGGGATGAAAAGTATCCTATGTCTTAATATACTAGCTGTTGCCCGCGTGTATGTCGGAAATTATCCCACGGGAACCTTCTACCGGGATGAAAAGTATCCTATGTCTTAATATACTAGCTGTTGCCCGCGTGTATGTCGGAAATTATCCCACGGGAACCTTCTATTGGGATGAAAAGTATCCTATGTCTTAATATACTAGCTGTTGCCCGCGTGTATGTCGGATATTATCCCACGGGAACCTTCTACCGGGATGAAAAGTATGCTATGTCTTAATACACTAGCTGTTGCCAGCGGCTTCGCCCGCGTGTATGTCGGAAATTATCCCACGGGAACCTTCTACCGGGATAAAAAGTATCCTATGTCTTAATATACAAGCTGTTGCCCGCGTGTATGTCGGAAATTATCCCACGGGAACCTTCTACCGGGATGAAAAGAATCCTATGTCTTAATATACTATCTGTTGCCCGCGTGTATGTCGGATATTATCCCACAGGAACCTTCTACCGGGATGAAAAGTATCCTATGTCTTAATATACTAGCTGTTGCCAGCGTGTATGTCTGAAATTATCCCACGGGAACCTTCTACCGGGATGAAAAGTATCCTATGTCTTAATATACTAGCTGTTGCCCGCGTGTATGTCGGAAATTATCCCACGGGAACCTTCTACCGGGATGAAAAGTATCCTATGTCTTAATATACTAGCTGTTGCCCGCGTGTATGTCGGAAATTATCCCACGGGAACCTTCTACCGGGATGAAAAGTATCCTATGTCTTAATATACTAGCTGTTGCCCGCGTGTATGTCGGAAATTATCCCACGGGAACCTTCTACCGGGATGAAAAGTATCCTATGTCTTAATATACTAGCTGTTGCCCCCGTGTATGTCGGATATTATCCCACGGGAACCTTCTACCGGGATGAAAAATATCCTATGTCTTAATATACTAGCTGTTGCCAGCGGCATTCGCCCGCGTGTATGTCGGAAATTATCCCACGGGAACTTTCTACCGGGATGAAAAGTATCCTATGTCTTAATATACTAGCTGTTGCCCGCGTGTATGTCGGAAATTATCCCACGGGAACCTTCTACCGGGATGAAAAGTATCCTATGTCTTAATATACTAGCAGTTGCCCGCGTGTATGTCGGAAATTATCCCACGGGAACCTTCTACCGGAATGAAAAGTATCCTATGTCTTAATATACTAGCTGTTGCCCGCGTGTATGTCAGATATTATCCCACGGGAACCTTCTACCGGGATGAAAAGTATCCTATGTCTTAATATACTAGCTGTTGCCAGCGTGTATGTCGGAAATTACCCCACGGGAACCTTCTACCGGGATGAAAAGTATCAAATGTCTTAATATACTAGCTGTTGCCAGCGTGTATGTCGGATATTATCCCACGGGAACCTTCTACCGGGATGAAAAGTATCCTGTCTTAATATACTAGCTGTTGCCAGAGGCTATGTCGGAAATTATCCCACGGGAACCTTCTACCGGGATGAAAAGTATCGTATGTCTTAATATACTAGCTGGTGCCAGCGTGTATGTCTGAAATTATCCCACGGGAACCTTCTACCGGGATGAAAAGTATCCTGTCTTAATATACTAGCTGTTGCCAGCGTGTATGTCGGAAATTATCCCACGGGAACCTTCTACCGGGATGAAAAGTATCCTATGTCTTAATATACTAGCTGTTGCCCGCGTGTATGTCGGAAATTATCCCACGGGAACCTTCTACCGGGATGACAAGTATCCTATGTCTTAATATACTAGCTGTTGCCAGCGTGTATGTCGGAAATTATCCCACGGGAACCTTCTACCGGGATGAAAAGTATCCTGTCTTAATATACTAGCTGTTGCCAGCGTGTATGTCGGAAATTATCCCACGGGAACCTTCTACCGGGATGAAAAGTATCCTATGTCTTAATATACTAGCTGTTGCCAGCGGCTTCGCCCGCGTGTATGTCGGAAATTATCCCACGGGAACCTTCTACCGGGATGAAATGTATCCTATGTCTTAATATACTAGCTGTTGCCAGCGTGTATGTCGGAAATTATCCCAAGGGAACCTTCTACCAGGATGAAAAGTATCGTATGTCTTAATATACTAGCTGGTGCCAGCGTGTATGTCGGAAATTATCCCACGGGAACCTTCTACCGGGATGAAAAGTATCCTATGTCTTAATATACTAGCTGTTGCCCGCGTGTATGTCGGATATTATCCCACGGGAACCTTCTACCGGGATGAAACGTATCCTATGTCTTAATATACTAGCTGTTGCCAGCGTGTATGTCGGAAATTATCCCACGGGAACCTTCTACCGGGATAAAAAGTATCCTATGTCTTAATATACTAGCTGTTGCCAGCGGCTTCGCCCGCGTGTATGTCGGAAATTATCCCACGGGAACCTTCTACCGGGATGAATAGTATCCTATGTCTTAATATACTAGCTGTTGCCCGCGTGTATGTCGGAAATTATCCCACGGGAACCTTCTACCGGGATGAAAAGTATCCTATGTCTTAATATACTAGCTGTTGCCAGCGTGTATGTCAGAAATTATCCCACGGGAACCTTCTACCGGGATGAAAATTATCCTATGTCTTAATATACTAGCTGTTGCCCGCGTGTATGTCGGAAATTATCCCACGGGAACCTTCTACCGGGATGAAAAGTATCCTATGTCTTAATATACTGGCTGTTGCCAGCGGCTTCGCCCGCGTGTATGTCGGAAATTACCCCACGGGAACCTTCTACCGGGATGAAAAGTATCCTATGTCTTAATATACTAGCTGTTGCCCGCGTGTATGTCAGATATTGTCCCACGGGAATCTTCTACCGGGATGAAAAGTATCCTATGTCTTAATATACTAGCTTTTGCCAGCGTGTATGTCGGAAATTACTCCACGGGAACCTTCTACCGGGATGAAAAGTATCCTATGTCTTAATATACTAGCTGTTGCCCGCGTGTATGTCGGATATTATCCCACGGGAACCTTCTACCGGGATGAAAAGTATCCTATGTCTTAATATACTAGCTGTTGCCCGCGTGTATGTCGGAAATTATCCCACGGGAACCTTCTACCGGGATGAAAAGAATCCTATGTCTTAATATACTATCTGTTGCCCGCGTGTATGTCGGATATTATCCCACGGGAACCTTCTACCGGGATGAAAAGTATCCTATGTCTTAATATACTAGCTGTTGCCAGCGTGTATGTCGGAAATTATCCCACGGGAACCTTCTACCGGGATGAAAAGTATCCTATGTCTTAATATACTAGCTGTTGCCAGCGGCTTCGCCCGCGTGTATGTCGGAAATTATCCCACGGGAACCTTCTACCGGGATGAAAAGTATCCTATGTCTTAATATACTAGCTGCTGCCAGCGGCCTTCGCCCGCGTGTATGTCGGAAATTATACCACGGGAACTTTCTACCAGGATGAACAGTATCCTATGTCTTAATATACTAGCTGTTGCCCGCGTGTATGTCGGAAATTATCCCACGGGAACCTTCTACCGGGATGAAAAGTATCCTATGTCTTAATATACTAGCTGTTGCCCGCGTGTATGTCGGAAATTATCCCACGGGAACCTTCTACCGGGATGAAAAGTATCCTATGTCTTAATATACTAGCTGTTGCCCGCGTGTATGTCGGAAATTATCCCACGGGAACCTTCTACCGGGATGAAAAGTATCCTATGTCTTAATATACTAGCTGTTGCCCGCGTGTATGTCGGATATTATCCCACGGGAACCTTCTACCGGGATGAAAATTATGCTATGTCTTAATACACTAGCTGTTGCCAGCGGCTTCGCCCGCGTGTATGTCGGAAATTATCCCACGGGAACCTTCTACCGGGATGAAAAGTATCCTATGTCTTAATATACTTGCTGTTGCCCGCGTGTATGTCGGAAATTATCCCACGGGAACCTTCTACCGGGATGAAAAGTATCCTATGTCTTAATATACTAGCTGTTGCCAGCGTGTATGTCGGAAATTACCCCACGGGAACCTTCTACCGGGTTGAAAAGTATCCTATGTCTTAATATACTAGCTGTTGTCAGCGTGTATGTCGGATATTATCCCACGGGAACCTTCTACCGGGATGAAAAGTATCCTGTCTTAATATACTAGCTGTTGCCAGCGTGTATGTCGGAAATTATCCCACGGGAACCTTCTACCGGGATGAAAAGTATCCTATGTCTTAATATACTAGCTGTTGCCCGCGTGTATGTTGGAAATTATCCCACGGGAACCTTCTACCGGGATGAAAAGTATCCTATGTCTTAATATACTAGCTGTTGCCCGCGTGTATGTCGGAAATTATCCCACGGGAACCTTCTACCGGGATGAAAAGTATCCTATGTCTTAATATACTAGCTGTTGCCCGCGTGTATGTCGGAAATTATCCCACGGGAACCTTCTACCGGGATGAAAAGTATCCTATGTCTTAATATACTAGCTGTTGCCCGCGTGTATGTCGGATATTATCCCACGGGAACCTTCTACCGGGATGAAAAGTATGCTATGTCTTAATACACTAGCTGTTGCCAGCGGCTTCGCCCGCGTGTATGTCGGAAATTATCCCACGGGAACCTTCTACCGGGATGAAAAGTATCCTATGTCTTAATATACTAGCTGATGCCCGCGTGTATGTCGGAAATTATCCCACGGGAACCTTCTACCGGGATGAAAAGTATCCTATGTCTTAATATACTAGCTGTTGCCAGCGTGTATGTCGGAAATTACCCCACGGGAACCTTCTACCGGGATGAAAAGTATCCTATGTCTTAATATACTAGCTGTTGTCAGCGTGTATGTCGGATATTATCCCACGGGAACCTTCTACCGGGATGAAAAGTATCCTGTCTTAATATACTAGCTGTTGCCAGCGTGTATGTCGGAAATTATCCCACGGGAACCTTCTACCGGGATGATAAGTATCCTATGTCTTAATATACTAGCTGTTGCCAGCGTGTATGTCGGATATTGTCCCACGGGAACCTTCTACCGGGATGAAAAGTATCCTATGTCTTAATATACTAGCTGTTGCCAGCGGCTTCGCCCGCGTGTATGTCGGAAATTATCCCACGGGAACCTTCTACCGGGATGAAAAGAATCCTATGTCTTAATATACTATCTGTTGCCCGCGTGTATGTCGGATATTATCCCACGGGAACCTTCTACCGGGATGAAAAGTATCCTATGTCTTAATATACTAGCTGTTGCCAGCGTGTATGTCGGAAATTATCCCACGGGAACCTTCTACCGGGATGAAAAGTATCCTATGTCTTAATATACTAGCTGTTGCCAGCGGCTTCGCCCGCGTGTATGTCGGAAATTATCCCACGGGAACCTTCGACCGGGATGAAAAGTATCCTATGTCTTAATATACTAGCTGTTGCCAGCGGCCTTCGCCCGCGTGTATGTCGGAAATTATCCCACGGGAACTTTCTACCGGGATGAACAGTATCCTATGTCTTAATATGCTAGCTGTTGCCCGCGTGTATGTCGGAAATTATCCCACGGGAACCTTCTACCGGGATGAAAAGTATCCTATGTCTTAATATACTAGCTGTTGCCAGCGTGTATGTCGGAAATTACCCCACGGGAACCTTCTACCGGGTTGAAAAGTATCCTATGTCTTAATATACTAGCTGTTGTCAGCGTGTATGTCGGATATTATCCCACGGGAACCTTCTACCGGGATGAAAAGTATCCTGTCTTAATATACTAGCTGTTGCCAGCGTGTATGTCGGAAATTATCCCACGGGAACCTTCTACCGGGATGAAAAGTATCCTATGTCTTAATATACTAGCTGTTGCCCGCGTGTATGTTGGAAATTATCCCACGGGAACCTTCTACCGGGATGAAAAGTATCCTATGTCTTAATATACTAGCTGTTGCCCGCGTGTATGTCGGAAATTATCCCACGGGAACCTTCTACCGGGATGAAAAGTATCCTATGTCTTAATATACTAGCTGTTGCCCGCGTGTATGTCGGAAATTATCCCACGGGAACCTTCTACCGGGATGAAAAGTATCCTATGTCTTAATATACTAGCTGTTGCCCGCGTGTATGTCGGATATTATCCCACGGGAACCTTCTACCGGGATGAAAAGTATGCTATGTCTTAATACACTAGCTGTTGCCAGCGGCTTCGCCCGCGTGTATGTCGGAAATTATCCCACGGGAACCTTCTACCGGGATGAAAAGTATCCTATGTCTTAATATACTAGCTGTTGCCCGCGTGTATGTCGGAAATTATCCCACGGGAACCTTCTACCGGGATGAAAAGTATCCTATGTCTTAATATACTAGCTGTTGCCCGCGTGTATGTCGGATATTATCCCACGGGAACCTTCTACCGGGATGAAAAGTATGCTATGTCTTAATACACTAGCTGTTGCCAGCGGCTTCGCCCGCGTGTATGTCGGAAATTATCCCACGGGAACCTTCTACCGGGATGAAAAGTATCCTATGTCTTAATATACTAGCTGTTGCCCGCGTGTATGTCGGAAATTATCCCACGGGAACCTTCTACCGGGATGAAAAGTATCCTATGTCTTAATATACTAGCTGTTGCCAGCGTGTATGTCGGAAATTACCCCACGGGAACCTTCTACCGGGATGAAAAGTATCCTATGTCTTAATATACTAGCTGTTGTCAGCGTGTATGTCGGATATTATCCCACGGGAACCTTCTACCGGGATGAAAAGTATCCTGTCTTAATATACTAGCTGTTGCCAGCGTGTATGTCGGAAATTATCCCACGGGAACCTTCTACCGGGATGATAAGTATCCTATGTCTTAATATACTAGCTGTTGCCAGCGTGTATGTCGGATATTGTCCCACGGGAACCTTCTACCGGGATGAAAAGTATCCTATGTCTTAATATACTAGCTGTTGCCAGCGGCTTCGCCCGCGTGTATGTCGGAAATTATCCCACGGGAACCTTCTACCGGGATGAAAAGAATCCTATGTCTTAATATACTATCTGTTGCCCGCGTGTATGTCGGATATTATCCCACGGGAACCTTCTACCGGGATGAAAAGTATCCTATGTCTTAATATACTAGCTGTTGCCAGCGTGTATGTCGGAAATTATCCCACGGGAACCTTCTACCGGGATGAAAAGTATCCTATGTCTTAATATACTAGCTGTTGCCAGCGGCTTCGCCCGCGTGTATGTCGGAAATTATCCCACGGGAACCTTCTACCGGGATGAAAAGTATCCTATGTCTTAATATACTAGCTGTTGCCAGCGGCCTTCGCCCGCGTGTATGTCGGAAATTATCCCACGGGAACTTTCTACCGGGATGAACAGTATCCTATGTCTTAATATGCTAGCTGTTGCCCGCGTGTATGTCGGAAATTATCCCACGGGAACCTTCTACCGGGATGAAAAGTATCCTATGTCTTAATATACTAGCTGTTGCCCGCGTGTATGTCGGACATTATCCCACGGGAACCTTCTACCGGGATGAAAAGTATCCTATGTCTTAATATACTAGCTGTTGCCCGCGTGTATGTCGGAAATTATCCCACGGGAACCTTCTACCGGGATGAAAAGTATCCTATGTCTTAATATACTAGCTGTTGCCCGCGTGTATGTCGGAAATTATCCCACGGGAACCTTCTACCGGGATGAAAAGTATCCTATGTCTTAATATACTAGCTGGGGCCCGCGTGTATGTCGGATATTATCCCACGGGAACCTTCTACCGGGATGAAAAGTATGCTATGTCTTAATACACTAGCTGTTGCCAGCGGCTTCGCCCGCGTGTATGTCGGAAATTATCCCACGGGAACCTTCTACCGGGATGAAAAGTATCCTATGTCTTAATATACTAGCTGTTGCCCGCGTGTATGTCGGAAATTATCCCACGGGAACCTTCTACCGGGATGAAAAGTATCCTATGTCTTATTATACTAGCTGTTGCCAGCGTGTATGTCGGAAATTACCCCACGGGAACCTTCTACCGGGATGAAAAGTATCCTATGTCTTAATATACTAGCTGTTGTCAGCGTGTATGTCGGATATTATCCCACGGGAACCTTCTACCGGGATGAAAAGTATCCTGTCTTAATATACTAGCTGTTGCCCGCGTGTATGTCGGAAATTATCCCACGGGAACCTTCTACCGGGATGAAAAGTATCCTATGTCTTAATATACTAGCTGTTGCCAGCGTGTATGTCAGAAATTATCCCACGGGAACCTTCTACCGGGATGAAAATTATCCTATGTCTTAATATACTAGCTGTTGCCCGCGTGTATGTCGGAAATTATCCCACGGGAACCTTCTACCGGGATGAAAAGTATCCTATGTCTTAATATACTAGCTGTTGCCAGCGGCTTCGCCCGCGTGTATGTCGGAAATTACCCCACGGGAACCTTCTACCGGGATGAAAAGTATCCTATGTCTTAATATACTAGCTGTTGCCCGCGTGTATGTCAGATATTGTCCCACGGGAATCTTCTACCGGGATGAAAAGTATCCTATGTCTTAATATACTAGCTTTTGCCAGCGCGTATGTCGGAAATTACTCCACGGGAACCTTCTACCGGGATGAAAAGTATCCTATGTCTTAATATACTAGCTGTTGCCCGCGTGTATGTCGGATATTATCCCACGGGAACCTTCTACCGGGATGAAAAGTATCCTATGTCTTAATATACTAGCTGTTGCCCGCGTGTATGTCGGAAATTATCCCACGGGAACCTTCTACCGGGATGAAAAGAATCCTATGTCTTAATATACTATCTGTTGCCCGCGTGTATGTCGGATATTATCCCACGGGAACCTTCTACCGGGATGAAAAGTATCCTATGTCTTAATATACTAGCTGTTGCCAGCGTGTATGTCGGAAATTATCCCACGGGAACCTTCTACCGGGATGAAAAGTATCCTATGTCTTAATATACCAGCTGTTGCCAGCGGCTTCGCCCGCGTGTATGTCGGAAATTATCCCACGGGAACCTTCTACCGGGATGAAAAGTATCCTATGTCTTAATATACTAGCTGCTGCCAGCGGCCTTCGCCCGCGTGTATGTCGGAAATTATACCACGGGAACTTTCTACCAGGATGAACAGTATCCTATGTCTTAATATACTAGCTGTTGCCCGCGTGTATGTCGGAAATTATCCCACGGGAACCTTCTACCGGGATGAAAAGTATCCTATGTCTTAATATACTAGCTGTTGCCCGCGTGTATGTCGGAAATTATCCCACGGGAACCTTCTACCGGGATGAAAAGTATCCTATGTCTTAATATACTAGCTGTTGCCCGCGTGTATGTCGGAAATTATCCCACGGGAACCTTCTACCGGGATGAAAAGTATCCTATGTCTTAATATACTAGCTGTTGCCCGCGTGTATGTCGGATATTATCCCACGGGAACCTTCTACCGGGATGAAAAGTATGCTATGTCTTAATACACTAGCTGTTGCCAGCGGCTTCGCCCGCGTGTATGTCGGAAATTATCCCACGGGAACCTTCTACCGGGATGAAAAGTATCCTATGTCTTAATATACTTGCTGTTGCCCGCGTGTATGTCGGAAATTATCCCACGGGAACCTTCTACCGGGATGAAAAGTATCCTATGTCTTAATATACTAGCTGTTGCCAGCGTGTATGTCGGAAATTACCCCACGGGAACCTTCTACCGGGTTGAAAAGTATCCTATGTCTTAATATACTAGCTGTTGTCAGCGTGTATGTCGGATATTATCCCACGGGAACCTTCTACCGGGATGAAAAGTATCCTGTCTTAATATACTAGCTGTTGCCAGCGTGTATGTCGGAAATTATCCCACGGGAACCTTCTACCGGGATGAAAAGTATCCTATGTCTTAATATACTAGCTGTTGCCCGCGTGTATGTTGGAAATTATCCCACGGGAACCTTCTACCGGGATGAAAAGTATCCTATGTCTTAATATACTAGCTGTTGCCCGCGTGTATGTCGGAAATTATCCCACGGGAACCTTCTACCGGGATGAAAAGTATCCTATGTCTTAATATACTAGCTGTTGCCCGCGTGTATGTCGGAAATTATCCCACGGGAACCTTCTACCGGGATGAAAAGTATCCTATGTCTTAATATACTAGCTGTTGCCCGCGTGTATGTCGGATATTATCCCACGGGAACCTTCTACCGGGATGAAAAGTATGCTATGTCTTAATACACTAGCTGTTGCCAGCGGCTTCGCCCGCGTGTATGTCGGAAATTATCCCACGGGAACCTTCTACCGGGATGAAAAGTATCCTATGTCTTAATATACTAGCTGTTGCCCGCGTGTATGTCGGAAATTATCCCACGGGAACCTTCTACCGGGATGAAAAGTATCCTATGTCTTAATATACTAGCTGTTGCCAGCGTGTATGTCGGAAATTACCCCACGGGAACCTTCTACCGGGATGAAAAGTATCCTATGTCTTAATATACTAGCTGTTGTCAGCGTGTATGTCGGATATTATCCCACGGGAACCTTCTACCGGGATGAAAAGTATCCTGTCTTAATATACTAGCTGTTGCCAGCGTGTATGTCGGAAATTATCCCACGGGAACCTTCTACCGGGATGATAAGTATCCTATGTCTTAATATACTAGCTGTTGCCAGCGTGTATGTCGGATATTGTCCCACGGGAACCTTCTACCGGGATGAAAAGTATCCTATGTCTTAATATACTAGCTGTTGCCAGCGGCTTCGCCCGCGTGTATGTCGGAAATTATCCCACGGGAACCTTCTACCGGGATGAAAAGAATCCTATGTCTTAATATACTATCTGTTGCCCGCGTGTATGTCGGATATTATCCCACGGGAACCTTCTACCGGGATGAAAAGTATCCTATGTCTTAATATACTAGCTGTTGCCAGCGTGTATGTCGGAAATTATCCCACGGGAACCTTCTACCGGGATGAAAAGTATCCTATGTCTTAATATACTAGCTGTTGCCAGCGGCTTCGCCCGCGTGTATGTCGGAAATTATCCCACGGGAACCTTCTACCGGGATGAAAAGTATCCTATGTCTTAATATACTAGCTGTTGCCAGCGGCCTTCGCCCGCGTGTATGTCGGAAATTATCCCACGGGAACTTTCTACCGGGATGAACAGTATCCTATGTCTTAATATGCTAGCTGTTGCCCGCGTGTATGTCGGAAATTATCCCACGGGAACCTTCTACCGGGATGAAAAGTATCCTATGTCTTAATATACTAGCTGTTGCCCGCGTGTATGTCGGAAATTATCCCACGGGAACCTTCTACCGGGATGAAAAGTATCCTATGTCTTAATATACTAGCTGTTGCCCGCGTGTATGTCGGAAATTATCCCACGGGAACCTTCTACCGGGATGAAAAGTATCCTATGTCTTAATATACTAGCTGTTGCCCGCGTGTATGTCGGAAATTATCCCACGGGAACCTTCTACCGGGATGAAAAGTATCCTATGTCTTAATATACTAGCTGGGGCCCGCGTGTATGTCGGATATTATCCCACGGGAACCTTCTACCGGGATGAAAAGTATGCTATGTCTTAATACACTAGCTGTTGCCAGCGGCTTCGCCCGCGTGTATGTCGGAAATTATCCCACGGGAACCTTCTACCGGGATGAAAAGTATCCTATGTCTTAATATACTAGCTGTTGCCAGCGTGTATGTCGGAAATTACCCCACGGGAACCTTCTACCGGGATGAAAAGTATCCTATGTCTTAATATACTAGCTGTTGTCAGCGTGTATGTCGGATATTATCCCACGGGAACCTTCTACCGGGATGAAAAGTATCCTGTCTTAATATACTAGCTGTTGCCAGCGTGTATGTCGGAAATTATCCCACGGGAACCTTCTACCGGGATGATAAGTATCCTATGTCTTAATATACTAGCTGTTGCCAGCGTGTATGTCGGATATTATCCCACGGGAACCTTCTACCGGGATGAAAAGTATCCTATGTCTTAATATACTAGCTGTTGCCAGCGGCTTCGCCCGCGTGTATGTCGGAAATTATCCCACGGGAACCTTCTACCGGGATGAAAAGAATCCTTTGTCTTAATATACTATCTGTTGCCCGCGTGTATGTCGGATATTATCCCACGGGAACCTTCTACCGGGATGAAAAGTATCCTATGTCTTAATATACTAGCTGTTGCCAGCGTGTATGTCGGAAATTATCCCACGGGAACCTTCTACCGGGATGAAAAGTATCCTATGTCTTAATATACTAGCTGTTGCCAGCGGCTTCGCCCGCGTGTATGTCGGAAATTATCCCACGGGAACCTTCTACCGGGATGAAAAGTATCCTATGTCTTAATATACTAGCTGTTGCCAGCGGCCTTCGCCCGCGTGTATGTCGGATATTATCCCACGGGAACCTTCTACCGGGATGAAAAGTATCCTATGTCTTAATATACTAGCTGTTGCCAGCGTGTATGTCGGAAATTATCCCACGGGAACTTTCTACCGGGATGAACAGTATCCTATGTCTTAATATACTAGCTGTTGCCCGCGTGTATGTCGGAAATTATCCCACGGGAACCTTCTACCGGGATGAAAAGTATCCTATGTCTTAATATACTAGCTGTTGCCCGCGTGTATGTCGGAAATTATCCCACGGGAACCTTCTACCGGGATGAAAAGTATCCTATGTCTTAATATACTAGCTGTTGCCCGCGTGTATGTCGGAAATTATCCCACGGGAACCTTCTACCGGGATGAAAAGTATCCTATGTCTTAATATACTAGCTGTTGCCCGCGTGTATGTCGGAAATTATCCCACGGGAACCTTCTACCGGGATGAAAAGTATGCTATGTCTTAATACACTAGCTGTTGCCAGCGGCTTCGCCCGCGTGTATGTCGTAAATTATCCCACGGGAACCTTCTACCGGGATGAAAAGTATCCTATGTCTTAATATACTAGCTGTTGCCCGCGTGTATGTCGGAAATTATCCCACGGGAACCTTCTACCGGGATGAAAAGTATCCTATGTCTTAATATACTAGCTGTTGCCAGCGTGTATGTCGGAAATTACCCCACGGGAACCTTCTACCGGGATGAAAAGTATCCTATGTCTTAATATACTAGCTGTTGTCAGCGTGTATGTCGGATATTATCCCACGGGAACCTTCTACCGGGATGAAAAGTATCCTGTCTTAATATACTAGCTGTTGCCAGCGTGTATGTCGGAAATTATCCCACGGGAACCTTCTACCGGGATGATAAGTATCCTATGTCTTAATATACTAGCTGTTGCCAGCGTGTATGTCGGATATTATCCCACGGGAACCTTCTACCGGGATGAAAAGTATCCTATGTCTTAATATACTAGCTGTTGCCAGCGTGTATGTCGGAAATTATCCCACGGGAACCTTCTACCGGGATGAAAAGTATCCTATGTCTTAATATACTAGCTGTTGCCAGCGGCCTTCGCCCGCGTGTATGTCGGAAATTATCCCACGGGAACTTTCTACCGGGATGAACAGTTTCCTATGTCTTAATATACTAGCTGTTGCCCGCGTGTATGTCGGAAATTATCCCACGGGAACCTTCTACCGGGATGAAAAGTATCCTATGTCTTAATATACTAGCTCTTGCCCGCGTGTATGTCGGAAATTATCCCACGGGAACCTTCTACCGGGATGAAAAGTATCCTATGTCTTAATATACTAGCTGTTGCCCGCGTGTATGTCGGAAATTATCCCACGGGAACCTTCTACCGGGATGAAAAGTATCCTATGTCTTAATATACTAGCTGTTGCCCGCGTGTATGTCGGAAATTATCCCACGGGAACCTTCTACCGGGATGAAAAGTATCCTATGTCTTAATATACTAGCTGTTGCCCGCGTGTATGTCGGATATTATCCCACGGGAACCTTCTACCGGGATGAAAAGTATGCTATGTCTTAATACACTAGCTGTTGCCAGCGGCTTCGCCCGCGTGTATGTCGGAAATTATCCCACGGGAACCTTCTACCGGGATGAAAAGTATCCTATGTCTTAATATACTAGCTGTTGCCAGCGTGTATGTCGGAAATTACCCCACGGGAACCTTCTACCGGGATGAAAAGTATCCTATGTCTTAATATACTAGCTGTTGCCCGCGTGTATGTCGGAAATTATCCCACGGGAACCTTCTACCGGGATGAAAAGTATCCTATGTCTTAATATACTAGCTGTTGCCAGCGTGTATGTCGGATATTATCCCACGGGCACCTTCTACCGGGATGAAAAGTATCCTATGTCTTAATATACTAGCTGTTGCCAGCGGCTTCGCCCGCGTGTATGTCGGAAATTATCCCACGGGAACCTTCTACCGGGATGAAATGTATCCTATGTCTTAATATACTAGCTGTTGCCCGCGTGTATGTCGGAAATTATCCCAAGGGAACCTTCTACCAGGATGAAAAGTATCGTATGTCTTAATATACTAGCTGGTGCCAGCGTGTATGTCGGAAATTATCCCACGGGAACCTTCTACCGGGATGAAAAGTATCCTATGTCTTAATATACTAGCTGTTGCCAGCGTGTATGTCGGAAATTATCCCACGGGAACCTTCTACCGGGATGAAAAGTATCCTATGTCTTAATATACTAGCTGTTGCCAGCGTGTATGTCGGAAATTATCCCACGGGAACCTTCTACCGGGATGATAAGTATCCTATGTCTTAATATACTAGCTGTTGCCAGCGTGTATGTCGGATATTGTCCCACGGGAACCTTCTACCGGGATGAAAAGTATCCTATGTCTTAATATACTAGCTGTTGCCCGCGTGTATGTCGGAAATTATCCCACGGGAACCTTCTACCGGGATGAAAAGTATCCTATGTCTTAATATACTAGCTGTTGCCCGCGTGTATGTCGGAAATTATCCCACGGGAACCTTCTACCGGGATGAAAAGTATCCTATGTCTTAATATACTAGCTGTTGCCAGCGTGTATGTCGGAAATTACCCCACGGGAACCTTCTACCGGGATGAAAAGTATCCTATGTCTTAATATACTAGCTGTTGTCAGCGTGTATGTCGGATATTATCCCACGGGAACCTTCTACCGGGATGAAAAGTATCCTGTCTTAATATACTAGCTGTTGCCAGCGTGTATGTCGGAAATTATCCCACGGGAACCTTCTACCGGGATGATAAGTATCCTATGTCTTAATATACTAGCTGTTGCCAGCGTGTATGTCGGATATTATCCCACGGGAACCTTCTACCGGGATGAAAAGTATCCTATGTCTTAATATACTAGCTGTTGCCAGCGGCTTCGCCCGCGTGTATGTCGGAAATTATCCCACGGGAACCTTCTACCGGGATGAAAAGAATCCTTTGTCTTAATATACTATCTGTTGCCCGCGTGTGTGTCGGATATTATCCCACGAGAACCTTCTACCGGGATGAAAAGTATCCTATGTCTTAATATACTAGCTGTTGCCAGCGGCCTTCGCCCGCGTGTATGTCGGAAATTATCCCACGGGAACCTTCTACCGGGATGAAAAGTATCCTATGTCTTAATATACTAGCTGTTGCCCGCGTGTATGTCGGATATTATCCCACGGGAACCTTCTACCGGGATGAAAAGTATCCTATGTCTTAATATACTAGCTGTTGCCAGCGGCCTTCGCCCGCGTGTATGTCGGAAATTATCCCACGGGAACTTTCTACCGGGATGAAAAGTATCCTATGTCTTAATATACTAGCTGTTGCCAGCGGCTTCGCCCGCGTGTATGTCGGAAATTATCCCACGGGAACCTTCTACCGGGATGAAAAGTATCCTATGTCTTAATATACTAGCTGTTGCCCGCGTGTATGTCGGATATTATCCCACGGGAACCTTCTACCGGGATGAAACGTATCCTATGTCTTAATATACTAGCTGTTGCCAGCGTGTATGTCGGAAATTATCCCACGGGAACCTTCTACCGGGATGAAAAGTATCCTATGTCTTAATATACTAGCTGTTGCCAGCGGCCTTCGCCCGCGTGTATGTCGGAAATTATCCCACGGGAACTTTCTACCGGGATGAACAGTATCCTATGTCTTAATATACTAGCTGTTGCCCGCGTGTATGTCGGAAATTATCCCACGGGAACCTTCTACCGGGATGAAAAGTATCCTATGTCTTAATATACTAGCTGTTGCCCGCGTGTATGTCGGAAATTATCCCACGGGAACCTTCTACCGGGATGAAAAGTATCCTATGTCTTAATATACTAGCTGTTGCCCGCGTGTATGTCGGAAATTATCCCACGGGAACCTTCTACCGGGATGAAAAGTATCCTATGTCTTAATATACTAGCTGTTGCCCGCGTGTATGTCGGAAATTATCCCACGGGAACCTTCTACCGGGATGAAAAGTATCCTATGTCTTAATATACTAGCTGTTGCCCGCGTGTATGTCGGATATTATCCCACGGGAACCTTCTACCGGGATGAAAAGTATGCTATGTCTTAATACACTAGCTGTTGCCAGCGGCTTCGCCCGCGTGTATGTCGGAAATTATCCCACGGGAACCTTCTACCGGGATGAAAAGTATCCTATGTCTTAATATACTAGCTGTTGCCCGCGTGTATGTCGGAAATTATCCCACGGGAACCTTCTACCGGGATGAAAAGTATCCTATGTCTTAATATACTAGCTGTTGCCAGCGTGTATGTCGGATATTATCCCACGGGCACCTTCTACCGGGATGAAAAGTATCCTATGTCTTAATATACTAGCTGTTGCCAGCGGCTTCGCCCGCGTGTATGTCGGAAATTATCCCACGGGAACCTTCTACCGGGATGAAATGTATCCTATGTCTTAATATACTAGCTGTTGCCCGCGTGTATGTCGGAAATTATCCCAAGGGAACCTTCTACCAGGATGAAAAGTATCGTATGTCTTAATATACTAGCTGGTGCCAGCGTGTATGTCGGAAATTATCCCACGGGAACCTTCTACCGGGATGAAAAGTATCCTATGTCTTAATATACTAGCTGTTGCCAGCGTGTATGTCGGAAATTATCCCACGGGAACCTTCTACCGGGATGAAAAGTATCCTATGTCTTAATATACTAGCTGTTGCCAGCGTGTATGTCGGAAATTATCCCACGGGAACCTTCTACCGGGATGATAAGTATCCTATGTCTTAATATACTAGCTGTTGCCAGCGTGTATGTCGGATATTGTCCCACGGGAACCTTCTACCGGGATGAAAAGTATCCTATGTCTTAATATACTAGCTGTTGCCAGCGGCTTCGCCCGCGTGTATGTCGGAAATTATCCCACGGGAACCTTCTACCGGGATGAAAAGTATCCTATGTCTTAATATACTAGCTGTTGCCCGCGTGTATGTCGGAAATTATCCCACGGGAACCTTCTACCGGGATGAAAAGTATCCTATGTCTTAATATACTAGCTGTTGTCAGCGTGTATGTCGGATATTATCCCACGGGAACCTTCTACCGGGATGAAAAGTATCCTGTCTTAATATACTAGCTGTTGCCAGCGTGTATGTCGGAAATTATCCCACGGGAACCTTCTACCGGGATGATAAGTATCCTATGTCTTAATATACTAGCTGTTGCCAGCGTGTATGTCGGATATTATCCCACGGGAACCTTCTACCGGGATGAAAAGTATCCTATGTCTTAATATACTAGCTGTTGCCAGCGGCTTCGCCCGCGTGTATGTCGGAAATTATCCCACGGGAACCTTCTACCGGGATGAAAAGAATCCTTTGTCTTAATATACTATCTGTTGCCCGCGTGTGTGTCGGATATTATCCCACGAGAACCTTCTACCGGGATGAAAAGTATCCTATGTCTTAATATACTAGCTGTTGCCAGCGTGTATGTCGGAAATTATCCCACGGGAACCTTCTACCGGGATGAAAAGTATCCTATGTCTTAATATACTAGCTGTTGCCCGCGTGTATGTCGGATATTATCCCACGGGAACCTTCTACCGGGATGAAAAGTATCCTATGTCTTAATATACTAGCTGTTGCCAGCGGCCTTCGCCCGCGTGTATGTCGGAAATTATCCCACGGGAACTTTCTACCGGGATGAAAAGTATCCTATGTCTTAATATACTAGCTGTTGCCAGCGGCTTCGCCCGCGTGTATGTCGGAAATTATCCCACGGGAACCTTCTACCGGGATGAAAAGTATCCTATGTCTTAATATACTAGCTGTTGCCCGCGTGTATGTCGGATATTATCCCACGGGAACCTTCTACCGGGATGAAACGTATCCTATGTCTTAATATACTAGCTGTTGCCAGCGTGTATGTCGGAAATTATCCCACGGGAACCTTCTACCGGGATGAAAAGTATCCTATGTCTTAATATACTAGCTGTTGCCAGCGGCCTTCGCCCGCGTGTATGTCGGAAATTATCCCACGGGAACTTTCTACCGGGATGAACAGTATCCTATGTCTTAATATACTAGCTGTTGCCCGCGTGTATGTCGGAAATTATCCCACGGGAACCTTCTACCGGGATGAAAAGTATCCTATGTCTTAATATACTAGCTGTTGCCCGCGTGTATGTCGGAAATTATCCCACGGGAACCTTCTACCGGGATGAAAAGTATCCTATGTCTTAATATACTAGCTGTTGCCCGCGTGTATGTCGGAAATTATCCCACGGGAACCTTCTACCGGGATGAAAAGTATCCTATGTCTTAATATACTAGCTGTTGCCCGCGTGTATGTCGGAAATTATCCCACGGGAACCTTCTACCGGGATGAAAAGTATCCTATGTCTTAATATACTAGCTGTTGCCCGCGTGTATGTCGGATATTATCCCACGGGAACCTTCTACCGGGATGAAAAGTATGCTATGTCTTAATACACTAGCTGTTGCCAGCGGCTTCGCCCGCGTGTATGTCGGAAATTATCCCACGGGAACCTTCTACCGGGATGAAAAGTATCCTATGTCTTAATATACTAGCTGTTGCCCGCGTGTATGTCGGAAATTATCCCACGGGAACCTTCTACCGGGATGAAAAGTATCCTATGTCTTAATATACTAGCTGTTGCCAGCGTGTATGTCGGATATTATCCCACGGGCACCTTCTACCGGGATGAAAAGTATCCTATGTCTTAATATACTAGCTGTTGCCAGCGGCTTCGCCCGCGTGTATGTCGGAAATTATCCCACGGGAACCTTCTACCGGGATGAAATGTATCCTATGTCTTAATATACTAGCTGTTGCCCGCGTGTATGTCGGAAATTATCCCAAGGGAACCTTCTACCAGGATGAAAAGTATCGTATGTCTTAATATACTAGCTGGTGCCAGCGTGTATGTCGGAAATTATCCCACGGGAACCTTCTACCGGGATGAAAAGTATCCTATGTCTTAATATACTAGCTGTTGCCAGCGTGTATGTCGGAAATTATCCCACGGGAACCTTCTACCGGGATGAAAAGTATCCTATGTCTTAATATACTAGCTGTTGCCAGCGTGTATGTCGGAAATTGTCCCACGGGAACCTTCTACCGGGATGATAAGTATCCTATGTCTTAATATACTAGCTGTTGCCAGCGTGTATGTCGGATATTGTCCCACGGGAACCTTCTACCGGGATGAAAAGTATCCTATGTCTTAATATACTAGCTGTTGCCAGCGGCTTCGCCCTCGTGTATGTCGGAAATTATCCCACGGGAACCTTCTACCGGGATGAAAAGTATCCTATGTCTTAATATACTAGCTGTTGCCCGCGTGTATGTCGGAAATTATCCCACGGGAACCTTCTACCGGGATGAAAAGTATCCTATGTCTTAATATACTAGCTGTTGCCAGCGTGTATGTCGGAAATTACCCCACGGGAACCTTCTACCGGGATGAAAAGTATCCTATGTCTTAATATACTAGCTGTTGTCAGCGTGTATGTCGGATATTATCCCACGGGAACCTTCTACCGGGATGAAAAGTATCCTGTCTTAATATACTAGCTGTTGCCAGCGTGTATGTCGGAAATTATCCCACGGGAACCTTCTACCGGGATGATAAGTATCCTATGTCTTAATATACTAGCTGTTGCCAGCGTGTATGTCGGATATTATCCCACGGGAACCTTCTACCGGGATGAAAAGTATCCTATGTCTTAATATACTAGCTGTTGCCAGCGGCTTCGCCCGCGTGTATGTCGGAAATTATCCCACGGGAACCTTCTACCGGGATGAAAAGAATCCTTTGTCTTAATATACTATCTGTTGCCCGCGTGTGTGTCGGATATTATCCCACGAGAACCTTCTACCGGGATGAAAAGTATCCTATGTCTTAATATACTAGCTGTTGCCAGCGTGTATGTCGGAAATTATCCCACGGGAACCTTCTACCGGGATGAAAAGTATCCTATGTCTTAATATACTAGCTGTTGCCCGCGTGTATGTCGGATATTATCCCACGGGAACCTTCTACCGGGATGAAAAGTATCCTATGTCTTAATATACTAGCTGTTGCCAGCGGCCTTCGCCCGCGTGTATGTCGGAAATTATCCCACGGGAACTTTCTACCGGGATGAAAAGTATCCTATGTCTTAATATACTAGCTGTTGCCAGCGGCTTCGCCCGCGTGTATGTCGGAAATTATCCCACGGGAACCTTCTACCGGGATGAAAAGTATCCTATGTCTTAATATACTAGCTGTTGCCAGCGTGTATGTCGGATATTATCCCACGGGCACCTTCTACCGGGATGAAAAGTATCTTATGTCTTAATATACTAGCTGTTGCCAGCGGCTTCGCCCGCGTGTATGTCGGAAATTATCCCACGGGAACCTTCTACCGGGATGAAATGTATCCTATGTCTTAATATACTAGCTGTTGCCCGCGTGTATGTCGGAAATTATCCCAAGGGAACCTTCTACCAGGATGAAAAGTATCGTATGTCTTAATATACTAGCTGGTGCCAGCGTGTATGTCGGAAATTATCCCACGGGAACCTTCTACCGGGATGAAAAGTATCCTATGTCTTAATATACTAGCTGTTGCCAGCGTGTATGTCGGAAATTATCCCACATGAACCTTCTACCGGGATGAAAAGTATCCTATGTCTTAATATACTAGCTGTTGCCAGCGTGTATGTCGGAAATTATCCCACGGGAACCTTCTACCGGGATGAAAAGTATCCTATGTCTTAATATACTAGCTGTTGCCAGCGTGTATGTCGGATATTGTCCCACGGGAACCTTCTACCGGGATGAAAAGTATCCTATGTCTTAATATACTAGCTGTTGCCAGCGGCTTCGCCCGCGTGTATGTCGGAAATTATCCCACGGGAACCTTCTACCGGGATGAAAAGTATCCTATGTCTTAATATACTAGCTGTTGTCAGCGTGTATGTCGGATATTATCCCACGGGAACCTTCTACCGGGATGAAAAGTATCCTGTCTTAATATACTAGCTGTTGCCAGCGTGTATGTCGGAAATTATCCCACGGGAACCTTCTACCGGGATGATAAGTATCCTATGTCTTAATATACTAGCTGTTGCCAGCGTGTATGTCGGATATTATCCCACGGGAACCTTCTACCGGGATGAAAAGTATCCTATGTCTTAATATACTAGCTGTTGCCAGCGGCTTCGCCCGCGTGTATGTCGGAAATTATCCCACGGGAACCTTCTACCGGGATGAAAAGAATCCTATGTTTTAATATACTATCTGTTGCCCGCGTGTATGTCGGAAATTATCCCACGGGAACCTTCTACCGGGATGAAAAGTATCCTATGTCTTAATATACTAGCGTTTGCCAGCGGCCTTCGCCCGCGTGTATGTCGGAAATTATCCCACGGGAACTTTCTACCGGGATGAACAGTATCCTATGTCTTAATATACTAGCTGTTGCCCGCGTGTATGTCGGAAATTATCCCACGGGAACCTTCTACCGGGATGAAAAGTATCCTATGTCTTAATATACTAGCTGTTGCCCGCGTGTATGTCGGAAATTATCCCACGGGAACCTTCTACCGGGATGAAAAGTATCCTATGTCTTAATATACTAGCTGTTGCCCGCGTGTATGTCGGAAATTATCCCACGGGAACCTTCTACCGGGATGAAAAGTATCCTATGTCTTAATATACTAGCTGTTGCCAGCGTGTATGTCGGAAATTATCCCACGGGAACCTTCTACCGGGATGAAAAGTATCCTATGTCTTAATATACTAGCTGTTGCCAGCGGCTTCGCCCGCGTGTATGTCGGAAATTATCCCACGGGAACCTTCTACCGGGATGAAAAGTATCCTATGTCTTAATATACTAGCTGTTGCTAGCGGCCTTCGCCCGCGTGTATGTCGGAAATTATCCCACGGGAACTTTCTACCGGGATGAAAAGTATCCTATGTCTTAATATACTAGCTGTTGCCCGCGTGTATGTCGGAAATTATCCCACGGGAACCTTCTACCGGGATGAAAAGTATCCTATGTCTTAATATACTAGCTGTTGCCCGCGTGTATGTCGGAAATTATCCCACGGGAACCTTCTACCGGGATGAAAAGTATCCTATGTCTTAATATACTAGCTGTTGCCCGCGTGTATGTCGGAAATTAGCCCATGGGAACCTTCTACCGGGATGAAAAGTATCCTATGTCTTAATATACTAGCTGTTGCCCGCGTGTATGTCGGATATTATCGCACGGGAACCTTCTACCGGGATGAAAAGTATGCTATGTCTTAATACACTAGCTGTTGCCAGCGGCTTCGCCAGCGTGTATGTCGGAAATTATCCCACGGGAACCTTCTACCGGTATGAAAAGTATCCTATGTATTAATATACTAGCTGTTGCCCGCGTGTATGTCGGAAATTATCCCACGGGAACCTTCTACCGGGATGAAAAGTATCCTATGTCTTAATATACTAGCTGTTGCCAGCGTGTATGTCGGAAATTACCCCACGGGAACCTTCTACCGGGATGAAAAGTATCCTATGTCTTAATATACTAGCTGTTGTCAGCGTGTATGTCGGATATTATCCCTAGGGAACCTTCTACCGGGATGAAAAGTATCCTGTCTTAATATACTAGCTGTTGCCAGCGTGTATGTCGGAAATTATCCCACGGGAACCTTCTACCGGGATGATAAGTATCCTATGTCTTAATATACTAGCTGTTGCCAGCGTGTATGTCGGATATTATCCCACGGGAACCTTCTACC
>OX411713.1:34997887-35004904 GCA_948252095.1 Dicycla oo | reverse complement strand
GGACCTGGCCACGAGAGAGGCAAACGACCTCCTCCAAAAGGGAAAAGACGCCTTGGAAGCCGCTGGAAATATGAAGCGCGAGTGTAAGGCCACGGCCCACGAATGCCTGCAAGGACTGTACGAGGTGTCCCTATCGCTGGCAGACTCGAGAGCACGCCATAAGTACAACCTCGAGAAGGAGCGCTCTCGACACGCACAAGAGCTTGTGCGGGTCGAGAGAGCTCACACTCGGGAGCTTATGGCTATGAAGGTGGAGCTCTCCCTCCTGCGGACGGACGTCTCGGACACCAAGAAGGAGGCAAAAGGGATCCGGGAATGGCTTGGCCATGAGACCCTTGATGCTCTCAAAGGCATCAAGGAGTTGAAAGGCAACGTTGAAACTGCGAGCCTCACGAACCAGAAGGAGCATGAAAGGACCAGGCGGGAATGTGCAAGGGCCCCAGGGGATCCCAAGTGGGGAACCCTGGGGGCTGATCTTTCACGCCTGGATACGAACATCACCGGCATCTCCAACCAGCTGGATGTGCTCCGGAAAGCTCTGGAGAGGCTCAAAGAGGACTTCAACCAGCCAAGCAACATACACACGGACCCAAGTAGCCGGGACGCAGGCCTACTCACGACCGCGGCTTTCGAGGAGGAGATTACAAAAATACACGCACACTTACAGGACATAGCCAACAGGCCCGTAGCCTCCCCCCCACCACCACACCCACAAATCGACATCACCCCACACCTTAGACCTATATCAGAGAGGCTGGAGATTGTCTCGGCGGATCTCCGCGTACTGCGAGACAAGAAACCGCAAAACCCGCCGCCTCCGGCGGCGAATCTGGAAGCGGAACTCGCAGTCGTGGAGGTAAAAAAGACGCTCCAAAATATAGAAAAAGGGGTAGCGGACCTGGGCAAAGCGGACAGACCGCAGCAACACCAACAGGGCCCCAAAACCTTTGCCCAGGTCGCCAGCACACCCAAGCCCCCAAAACCACCTACACAGTCCAACCACACCCTGATCGTCTCGTCGACGGACCCTCGGCACACCGGGGACAACGTGATCGAGAGGATCAGGACCGCCCTGGACCTCAAGACAAGCGGAGCCAGAGTCGACACGGTGCGGAAGGCGCGGAACCAGAAAGTGGTCCTCAGGTGCGCCAGCAAAACGGACCTGAAGAAGATCAAAGATCAGGTCCAGTCGAACTCAGGGCTCAAGGTTCAGGAGCCGAAGCCCCAAAACCCCTTGGTATGCATCAAAGGTGTCCTGTCCAGCTACAGCGATGGGGAGATCGTTGATCTCCTTAAAGCGCAGAACCAACATCTTCTGCAAAACATCGCTGTGGAAGGACAGACAATAAAGATGAGATACAGGAAGCGCGCGAGGAACCCTCACGAATGCCATCCTGTCTTAGAGCTCTCCCCGGAACTATGGAAACAACTAACTTCAGTGCAGAAGGTCCATGTGGGCATCAAGCGGTGCTCGATTGAGGACCAGTCCCCCCTTGTCCAGTGTACAAAGTGCCTTGCGTATGGACATAACAAGTCCATATGCAAGGCCGCGAAAGAAATCTGCGGCTATTGCAGCGGCTCACACAACATAAGGGACTGTCACACTCGAGAGGACGGCAAACTGCCCACATGCGCAAACTGCAAGGCGACATACGGGAAGGGCAGCGACCTGGCACACACAGCGTTCAGCGAAGACTGCCAGGAACGCCAAAAGTGGGATGGCATAGCGAGATCGCGCGTATCCTATTGCTAAGGGCAATGACAGCACACAAACTAACCAACCAGTCACCACCGAAACCACATCAAGACCGATACCAAGATTGCGCTTCATCCAGGTAAATCTTCAGCGCTCAAAGCTGGCCACGGAAGAACTCCACTTGGTGGCTCGTGAAAGGGGAATTTCAGTAGCACTTGTTCAAGAGCCCTATGTAGGAAGAACAGGTGTGATGAAACAAAGCCCCGGTGCACAAGTCATCCAGTGCAGCCTCAACCGCCAAAAACCAGTAAAGGCAGCGATCGTTGTCTTCGGTTGCAATCTGGAGGTCATCCATGACCCCCAGCTTGTAACCGAGAACATTGCCGCAGCATTGCTGAAGGTTGGTCAGCTCAGCTTTGGGGTGCTATCGGTCTATTTCGAGGGTGACCAGGACATTGAACCATACCTCACTGATACACAATACACAACACACAAACTACACACAAACAACATACTGGTGGGAGGAGACGTAAACGCATGGAGCCAGTGGTGGGGAAGTGTCTCCGAAAACCATCGCGGGGCGGCCTACAGCTCATTCCTCAATGAGCGGGATCTCCACATCCTTAACACGGGTCAAGCACCGACGTTCGAGACCTACAGAGGAGACAGGTGGTGCACAAGCACGGTTGACGTCACAGCGTGCAGTTCGTCGCTGCTGGGCAAGGTCGAGGAGTGGCGTGTACAAAGAAGTCTAATAACTTCAGACCACAACGCGATAACCTTCTCGATGCGCTTAGAGAAGGCCTTGGAACCCTTAAGGCCAATCTCGACGCGCATCTACAACACTAAGAAGGCGAAGTGGTCCGACTTCAGCACCCACTTTAAGGCTAGCCTGGCGGACGGCGACATCACCCAGGCCAGAGTCTCGAGCGTTACAAACCCGGAGGACCTGGAGAAAATAATAACAACATACACAGCCAACATCCACCGCTCATGTGAGGAAGCGATCCCAAGACTGGGGTCGCCAAAACGCAACACTAAGCCCCCATGGTGGAATCCTTCTCTAGACCGTCTTAAAAAAGAAGTAACGACAAAGAAGAGAAGGATCCGCAACGCAGCCGCAAGTCGGAGACATTTCACCATCCAAGACTATGTGCTGGCAAAACACAACTACACAACAGCAGCATCGGAAGCAGCCACAGCCAACTGGAAGGAGTTCTGTTCGAAACAGGATCGAGAGAGCATGTGGGACGGCATCTACAGGGTACTAAGGAAGACAGCCAGAAGACAGGACGACGCGCTCCTAAGAAACACCGCGGGAGAGACGCTCAGTCCAGAGCAATCTGCGGATCTTCTGGCAAAAACCTTTTACCCCGACGACTCAACAGATGCCGAACAGCCATCCCACACAGAGCTAAGGAGACTGGCGCAAGAGAAGCGACCTCAAGGACTGTCTGCTGACGATCCGCCTTTTACAACCGCGGAGCTGGAAATGGTCCTCCAGGACCAAAATCCGAAAAAAGCCCCCGGTCCGGACGGATTAACAGCAGACATCTGCACCGCGGCAATAAACTGCGATCGGGAGGTGTTCTTGGCGATAGCAAACAGGTGCCTGTCGCTGTCACACTTCCCGAAGCAGTGGAAGGTCGCCCACGTGTGCATTCTCCGCAAGCCAGGAAAGGACGACTACACCAACCCAAAGTCGTACCGACCAATAGGCCTACTCTCGGTTCTTGGAAAAATTGTCGAAAAGCTCCTCGTAGGCCGGTTACAGTGGCACTTCCTCCCAACACTACACAAAAACCAGTATGGCTTCATGCCACAGCGCGGGACCGAGGACGCCCTCTATGCTCTAATGGGCCATATAAGGGCCGAAATCAAAGCCAAAAAGATCGTGCTCTTGATATCATTGGACATAGAGGGCGCCTTCGATAACGCGTGGTGGCCAGCACTCAAGAAGCAGATGGTAGCAAAGAAATGTCCAGCAAACATCTACGCTCTCGTCACCTCATACCTGGAAGACCGGAACATCAGGGTCAACTATGCCAGAGCGACTAGCGAAAAGGGAACCACGAAAGGATGCGTCCAGGGCTCGATAGCCGGACCGACGTTTTGGAACCTTATCCTAGACCCGCTCCTACACAAAATGGCTGGTATGGGGGTATACTGCCAAGCCTTCGCAGACGATGTCGTCCTGGTTTTCTCGGACTTAACATCCAGTCCCCTGCAGCAATCAGCCAACACTACGCTAGACATAGTATCGGAATGGGGCGTCCAAAACAAGCTACGTTTCGCCGCGCATAAGACCCACGCGATGGTGTTAACGAAGAAGCTCAAGTACGACGTTCCGGTACTCCACATGTCGGGCACACGGCTGAACCTGGTTGAAGAGGTCAAGCTGCTAGGTCTCACTATTGACTCCAAACTCACCTTCAACGCGCACGTGTCTGCGACCTGTAAAAAGGCCGCAGACATTTACAAGCAGTTGGCATGCGCGGCGAGGGTGACCTGGGGTCTCAACAGAGAGATAATCAGGACGATATACGTGTCGGTGATAGAGCCCATCGTGATGTATGCCGCGAGTGCGTGGGCCCCTGCAGCTGAGAAACTGATGACAAGGAATCAGTTTGACTCACTGCAGAGAGGTTTCGCGCAGAAGATCTGCAAAGCATACCGCACGGTGTCTCTGACATCGGCGCTTATCCTGTCAGGCTTACTCCCCCTAGATCTCCGGGTAATCGAGGCCGCAACCCTTTTTAAGATCAGAAAGGGCCATTCCCAAGAGTTCATACCGCCGGGCCACGAGCTGGAGTGCAACGTGCACCACTCCGAAACTCCCCACCCAGCGCTACTCACAACAACAGAGTATGCACGCCTGGAGGACTTGTCCCCCGAAACCCTGGGAACCCACCAAGTAATCGGTCCCCAAATATACACCGATGGCAGCAAGATAGAGGGGAAAGTCGGAGCTGCCATAACTTGGTGGGAGAACGGGAAGGAGACAAAGTTCAGCACCTTCGGCTTGGAGCCTCACAACACTGTCTTCCAATCTGAGATGTATGCTCTCTCCAGAGCTGTCAGGATGGCAAGGGAGTCTAGGGCGGCCTCCGTAAGCATTTTGAGTGACTCAAGATCGTCACTTGATCTGCTGGGGAGACCGTCTGTGACTCACCACCTGGCACTCCAAATCAAGAGAAGTGTGCGGGAGATCAGAGAGGAGGGCAGAGATGTGAGACTCTTTTGGCTCAAGGCCCACGTGGGAACCGCCGGGAATGAGAGAGCGGATGAGCTGGCCAAGGAGGCAGCTCTAGGACATAACACAGCGGACTACAGCAAGGTCCCCGTATCATACGTCAGGAGAAAGATACGGGAGGGGACTATCAAGAAGTGGCAAGCGCGATACGAGTCCTCGAGTACAGGGGCGGCCACAAGAGTGTTCTTCCCAGACGTCCTAGCGGCGAAAAGGACACTCAGAGACGCAGTGCTCACACCGGTCCATGTACAAGTCCTCACAGGACACGGAGGATTCTCAGCGTATCTCCACCGATTCCATCTCAAAGATAGTCCCTCGTGCGTCTGCGACCCCAGTTGCGAAGAAACAGTCTGGCACTTGCTCTTCGAATGCCCCAGATTCAGCCAAGAAAGAATGGAGCTGGAAGTAAAGTTTGAGACCCAGCTTAGCCAGTCCACACTCCACACCATCATGGAGAGACCGGCTACTAGGAATCCATTCTTGGCATTCGCGAGCAAAGTCGCCACAACCGCAGCACGGGCCAACAAAACGGACGCGCCCTTGCGAAATCGGCCATCTGCACAAACACATGCAACAGATGCAACACCAAGAAACACAGCCACAACCACACAAACTTCAACCACATCAACCAATACACACATTTCACATACAAACACCAACCTACAACCAGCCCCAACGGAAGCAGTAGCAGCAACAACACCCAGTCCACAACCAGCCCCTAGTACCATGCCCACCACACAATTTCTGGCATGCGGAGGAGACGGAGTCCCAGGGATCAGACTGCGAGGGGTCGCTCTGTTTATGAACAGAGACCAGGAAAAGCTGGGCATAAGCTTCTGCATAGGCTCAAGCCGAGCTGCGGCCCGAATACCAATATCACCAGGCCTCGCCGCCCTGATCAACGGAAGCACCACTAAAACGAGCATGAAGGGCAGCAAGTATGCTGCATTGCCTCGAGTGGAAGTGGCCTCTCACCGATGCCGTCTAATGCGATTCAAAGGGAAAACGATCGCACTATTCGAGTGGGGAGAGGCGACTCCATTTGCTCAGGCAAGCTCATTGCTTCTGAGGATCAGGGAGGCGGGAGAGTACACGGCACCCAGTGCCCGAACAATAAGTGTGGACGCAATGGTGGTAGGAGGGGAAAGAGGGGACGTCGCAGACCGTTTCGGGTGTCTAAAGGCCTCAGAACATCATGAGGTAGTGGTCTACGAGGACAGAGGGGAATCTCTGAGTTTCCTCAAAGCCCCCCGGAGTCCTACGGCCAGCGCGACGAGCCCCACAACAAGCCCTACCACTCTGAGCGGCTCAGAAAGGGCCCAGCAGAAGGCAGCAGCCGAAAAAGCCGCAAAGGAGCAGAGCACTACTAGCCCGGAGGACCGGGCCCGGTCGAGGAGTCGCCTGAAAGCCTTCGGCACTTTCCTCAGTGCACTGCTCCCAAGCACCAGCCGTGCTTCAACAAGACAGGAAACAGCAGTGGAGAGGTTCTTTAAGAAGTCACCAAAGGAACCAACCCCGCAGAAGCCTACGCCAACAAGAGCGGAAAAGGGGCAAGTCAGCCCGCCGACCCTCGCAGTTGTTTCGGGAACCACGGACCACGTAAGGAGCGCTTTCCTCGAGTACGTAGCAGTCGTGAGAGCGACCAGAGAGGTCAATCTCATGACATGCAGGAAGATCCTGCAGACCTTCCAGAGAGGCACAGAAGGTCTGTTAAGGGTACTGCTCGAGGAGGCAGGGGCAGCCGTGTACGACAATGTCACATCCCAAGTCATCAAAGGGGAAATGACGGGGTCGTACATGGCAGCCTACAGTGGGACGAGTGGGTTCGTGACCCTGGACAAGGAGGCAACGGAGCTCTCAGGCAAACAAAAGTTCAGTGCGCCAAATGACGACCCGATAGTGGTTACCGCCAAATGTACCAAAATCATGCCGGATGATAAGATCCTTGAAATGGCACAGTCTATTTTGGGGACCTCAGATATCCCGGCATCACAGGAAAGTTGGGCGGTACCCAATATCAGGTGGGTGAACGGAGTCCCGGGTTGCGGCAAGACCACCTGGGTGGTGA
>OX411713.1:34975387-34995387 GCA_948252095.1 Dicycla oo | reverse complement strand
TGGAGGCCTGTGCAATACAGGCAAGGGTGCCCCCGCACCCGTTGCCTGCTGGCCTCCACCTGGGAGGAGTCGGAGATGACTGTCATACTGACGTCTTCTTCGACCCCTCCTCCGCCTTCGGAGCGGCGCCGCGAGAGGGTCTTCCTCCCGCGCGCGCTCCGCCGCCTCCTTCTGGGACATGACGTATTCGCAGAAGGAGGCGACTGCCGCCCAGGACCCCTCATCCCCCAGCATGGCGTTGATCAAGCCGGGGAGAGAAAGGTCCGTTCCGATCGCCGCCGTGAGACTGCGGCGCGGCTCGGACCACGACGGGCACACCTCGAGAGTGTGCTGCGCCGTGTCCTCCGCCGCGCCACAGTCGTGACACGACGGCGTCTCCTCCCGCCCGATACGGTGCAGGTACGATCCGAAACAACCGTGTCCGGACAGCACCTGCACCAGGCGGAAGGAGAGGAACCCATGCGACCGCTCGAGCCAGTCTCGCAGGACCGGCCCAATCGCGTCGAGGGTTCGGCGGCCGAAGGCTGCGGTGGCGAGGTCCGTCGTCCAATGGACGACGATGGCGTCCCTCACCTCCCGCCGGACGGCTTCTCGCTCTTCCGGGGCGGGGCGTTCTCCTCTCGCCCTCCGCCCCGCCGTCCATTCATACACTCTGGCGAGCACCCACGCCTCGAGTTCCCAAGGTGGGGTGCCGGCCAGAGCGCATGCTGCCGCGAAGCCCACCGTGCGGTAGGCCCGCGCCACCCGCTGGGCTATGGCCCTTTGGGGCGCCCGCAGGGCGGCGGCGTTCTCCCTCCTTTGGAGGGAGTCCTCCCAGATGGGCGCCCCGTAGAGGGCCATACTCTTTAAGATGCCGGCGTAAAGTTGCCGGCATCGTGCGCTGGGCCCCCCCAGGTTGGGAAGCAGCCAAGAGAGCGCGCCCGCGGTCTTCAGCAGGCGCGACGACAGCCCGTTAAAATGCGGACCGAAGCGCCACCTGCTGTCGAGTACAAGGCCCAGATATTTCATCTGGGCCTTGACCTCGATTCTGACGCCCTCCACGAAGATGTGGGCGTCAGGTGGGGGGCGCTGCCGAGGTCCGTGGAAGAACACGGCCTCGGTCTTGTGTAGCGCCACTGTTAAACCTAGGCGGCGAATCCTCCCCGCGACCAAGGATCCGCCCGCCGAGGCCAAGTTGGCCGCCTCCCTGAAACTCCCCCCCCGGGCGGTGAGGAGAGTGTCGTCCGCGTAGCAAACGACACTCGTGCCTCGGAGGAGAGTTCCCCGCAGGAGCCAATCATAGCCGACGTTCCAGAGGAGAGGTCCTATGACTGACCCCTGCGGAACGCCGGCCTCAACGGCGTACCGCCGGACTTGGCCAGTCCTATTCACCAGGAGGATCGCCCGATCCTCCAGGTAGCTGGCCAGCAGACTGCGCAGGTATCGAGGCACTCCGTGGAATCGGAGCGCCTCTAGGATGGTGGAGTGGGGAACGGAGTTGAAGGCGTTGGCTATGTCGAATGACACAGCCAACAATCCGTCCCCTGCCTCCATCGCCTCCTTCGCCTGCCCCTTAAGGCAGGCCAGCGCGTCCACCGTGGAACGCTCAGCCCGAAAACCGAACTGAGCATCCGACAAGTCCGGCCCGATCCCGCGCAAATGGCCCTTTAACCGCGCAGCGATTATCCCCTCGAACATTTTGCCGACCTCATCGAGCAGAACGATGGGCCGGTATGCCGAGGGGCAGTCTGCGGGGCGGCCCTCCTTGCGAAGGAGGCACAACTGCCCCTCCTTCCACGGTTTCGGGAACCTCCCAGAAGCAAGGCATGCGCTGAAGAGGTCCCGAAACCTCTCCTCCATTTGGGTGGCAGCGATCGCCACCACCCTTGCGGGAACGCCGTCGGGGCCTGGAGCTGTCTTCTTGGCGCGGATATGGAAAATCGCCGCGCCAAGTTCCGACTCCGTGACAGGAGGGGGGGCCTCCTCTTCTTCCTCGTCGTCTGGCGGGGCTATAGCTCGTGATGGGCCCATCACTGGCGGGGTGAAGTTGTTGTCCCTGCACGGGAACAGGGACTGAACCACCCCATCCAGAAACGCGGGCTCCAGGGTCTCGGCAACCGGGGGACCAAAGGGGCGCAATTTGTTGCGCGCCGCCTTATATGGTCGCCCGTAGGGGTCGTTGTCGAGACCTTCCAGCAGCTCGGCTCTAGCCGCGTCTCTGGCGGCGGCGATGGCCCGATCGAGGACCATTTTTGCCTCCATGTATAGCTCATAGAGGTGGTCCTCGTCGGCCCGGTCCCGTCGACGCCGCCGCCGGCTCCGCGTATAGGCCCTCCTTGCCTCCACACACGCTGCTCGAAGCCCCGCCAGCTCCACCGACCACCAGTACACGGCGCGTTTTGGTAGTGGTCGTCGGCGAGACCGAGGCATGCTAGAGTTGCATACCTCGGTCAGAGACTCCCTCAGTTTCCCCGCTACGGCGTCCACATCCAAGCCGGCGGTAGGCGGCGACAGCCAGTCCTGGATGAACGCCGCCTCCGCCGCTGCCTCCCTGTCCAGGCGGGTTAGGGCCCACCGCGGGAACGGTGATCGCCCCGAGAGGGGCCGCATCTCACCGGGGCCACTCGTGGAGATGTCGAACCGGATGTAGCGGTGGTCCGACATGGTCTCCACGAGGTCCACCCGCCAGTTCAACACGCGCGCGGCTAACGCAGGGGTGGCGAAAGTGACGTCCACTATTGAGCCACCCTGACGCCGCACGCATGTCTGGACGCTTCCTCTGTTCAAGAGGGAGAGTCCAGAGGAGGCAGCCCACATTTCCACCGCCCGCCCGCGTGCGTCGGTGGCCGGGTTGCCCCAGGTCACCGACTTGGCGTTCAAGTCTCCCAGCACGAAGACCTGACGCGGCGCCGCCCTGCCGACCACGGCGGCCAGGACTCCGAGATAGTTCTCGAAGTCCCGGAGAGGGCGGTTTGGGGAGAAATAGACGCCCACGAGGGCTATCTCTCCCCACGCGGCGGCCACGTATCCCGGTCCCCTCTCTAATAGCGAGAGGGGAGGGGAGTCTGTGGAAGACCGCGCCGCTAGTGCCACCAAGCCCTCCTCGTCACCCAGCCAACTGCCGGGGATCGAGTAGGGCTCGGCGACCACCGCTACGTTTACCAACCACTCAGCCATGGCCTGCACCAGCAGGTCCTGGGCCGCTCTGCAGTGGTTGGTGTTCGCCTGGAGGATGCGGTAGTCGGAAACCATTATTCCGACATCGCACCCCCCTCCTCAGCAACCGCCGCTGGAGCTGCAGCGGCGACGACGGTGGCGGCGGTGGTGGCAACAGGGCGAACCTGCGCCGGCACTATGCCCTTCCTCACGGGGGGCTTGCAGCTCCTGCCCGTCATCCTGTGGTCCGCGGGGCGGCCACTGGCGGCACACGCCGTGCAGTGTGGCGTGGTGGCGCGGCAGGTGACACTCTTGTGTCCCTCTTGCCCGCACTGGTAGCACGTGTCTCCCCAATCAAACTTTGAGGGACACGTGGCTCGGGTGTGGCCGAACGCAAAACACTTGAAGCAGCGCATAGGCTGGTCTTCAAGTGGTCGGACCACAGCCGAGCTGAGTCCCACCAATAACCTTCCTTTGCCCGCAGCAAGGACGGCCCCAGCCGCGGCGACTGGGCACTCAACGCGCATGATGCCCATGCCGCGGCGCCCGGGCCTGATGGCTCCGCCTTTTACCGCGCCAGCGTCGCAGCCTCCAGCCGCAGCAACGGCCGCCACCACATCCTCCTTGGTGACCGAATCCTCCAGATCGGCCACCTCCAAGGCTGCGGTCTTAACGGGCCTGACGACCGTTGCCGCATCCGCGATGACCTCTTGCAACTTTGTTGCGAAGAGGTCCGCATTTGTGCCGCGTGTTTCCCCCGAGAACTCGAAAATTCGAGCCCCGGTTAGGGTTCGGCGGCACGTGATGTTGCTGATCCCCAGCTGCGTGGGATCAGCATTGTTACGAGCCCGTCTTAGGACGGACTCGTACGTCTCGCCCCGCTCCACGGCCTCCGGGGTGATGGTCACCACGACGGCCGCGGTTTTGGGAGGAACTAGCTTCCTCCCGCCGGCTGGAGCCCTTTTGGCTGCGGGAGCAGTCGCAGCGGGCTTGGAGGCCGACTTTTTAGCCTTCTTTCCCCTCCTGACCACTTCCGTCCACGACTGGTTGGACGGGGTGGTGGAGGGAAGAAGGGCGTCTTCCTCCTGCGACTTCTGGGTGGCTGCTGGGGTGGCAGACGACCCAGACGCTCCCTCCGCACTTGTGGTGGGGGTTTGAGGAGCCACCTTGGTCCTCTTGCCCTTGCCTTTCCCCTTGCCCTTGGAGGGCTTCACGGCCTGGGGCTGCGCACGCGATGCCGAGCCTGCTAGAGGCACAGGTTCCGGCTCCTTCGACGGAGGACTCTTATCCGCCGCTAGCGGCGGTCGGAGCCGCCTTTCCGGCAAGAGCCGGTCCTCGATGCCTGCGAGGCAGGCTCTGGTGAAGGCCCTCTCCTCCATGACAACCTTGCGGATTATATCCTCAAGGTTGGAAGGAGAGGAGGAGGAGCCTCCTACTGCCGGACCTGGGGCAGGTTGGGCAGGCCGGGCCGTGGCCTCAGCCAGCTTCTGGTGTAGCTGGCTGTTGTCCGCTTGCAGGCGATCCACCCTTGCCTGCAGCTGCCGCGTCTCGTCCGTGGCCGTCCGCTTCACCAGCTCCAGGACAATGCCGTGCAAGCTGGCGGCCCGGCATTTGAGGGCCTTCTGGAAGGTCCCCTTCAAGTTGGAGGACTTTGAGGCGACCTCCAAGACCTCCTCCTTGTCCTCCTGCGCCATGCGCTCCAGTTCCGCCAGGGAGTGGTCGGCATACAGCACACTAGTTGCACCATAGCCAGACCTCGACCTGGCGATTTGCGCCTGGCGCTCCTTCGCAGCGACCCTCTCCTCCAGGTCTTGCTGCAATTGCGCCCTTTTCGCCAGATCTAGCTGGCGCTCGGCGTCCACCAAGCCCACATCGTGGGTAGAGGAAGTCGAAGCCTTTTTGGACTTCAACTTCCTCTTCGGCTTGCTTCTGGCCGACTCCGAGGAGCCCTCGGACCCGAGCCTCAGATCGGCCCCCTTCCGCTTAAGGCAGCCGCTTTCAGCTGCCGACGCGTCCATACAGGAGTCGTCGGAGTCCGACAACTCGTCTGGCCTGCTAAACAAGCTGGCCGCAGACGGTGCGCGGTCAGCTTCCGACGCCATAGCGTCGCCGGCGTGGCCCTGAGAAGGGCCGTTTGATTGGCCCTGAGAAGGGCCGTTGGGTGGGCCCTGAGAAGGGCCGTTTGAACCGCCCTGGGAAGAACGATTCGAAATGAATCGCCCAGAGGCGTCACGCATCGGTTTAGTGCTCATCAGGTTAAAATTAAAATTCGCAGATGTCCGCATAAAAAAATCTACGATTCACAGCTCACTTTAGCCGCCGGTCTGCCACTCCGTTACGGTGGTCAGACACGGCGTTGCCCGGGGATCACGACGAGGACGTATAAGCTGTGGGGGGATCCCCAACCTAACCTAACCTAACCTAACCTAACCTAACCTAACCTAACCTAACCTAACCTAACCTAACCTAACCTAACCTAACCTAACCTAACCTAACCTAACCTAACCTAACCTAACCTAACCTAACCTAACCTAACCTAACCTAACCTAACCTAACCTAACCTAACCTAACCCAGTAACCGATATAATATCGTCCATACAACATCACCTCCGCGTCAAAAATTCGCCAAAAATAGACGTGTTGAGTTATTAGCGTAAAACAAATATCAGTGGAATTGTGTAGTGCCAAATCACCAGGATCCGTGTGGGCAAGTGTCTGGAGCAACGGGTTGCGGAGCAGGACCCCGGGAACTTTGCAGCTTAATACCGCAGCCAAGGTTAGTGGAGTCGTTCTGCAAACAATAATCCCGGAAGACGCAGCAGAGGCCAATCTAAGGACACCAAGATCGTCGAAATCGGACCAGGGAACAGGGAGTTATTAAGGCGTGAAGATCGCCAAAACACGTGGGTTTTGGTGCATAAACCAACCTCACTTTTTCCCCACGTGTTTCTATACCACGAGGCGTGACGTACACCCGACGTTCCCAGCCCTAACTGAAGACTCCGGAGCCGGCCGAGGAATCTGCCTGCAGACCATCCACCAGCGTGACGACTCCACGGCTCAGCACCAGGTAAGCCCCGAGGGAACTCCTCAACCCTTAATCCCACCCCCCCCGTGTTTGGGCTCATCTGACTTGGGACTCCAGGACCTTACAGGAGACACCAACAGCCTGAACAGACCCCCCCCCCACTCAACCTCCCCCCCCCACCCAACCTCCCCCCCCCCCCCCACCCTCCATAAAAAGCATCCCTCAAGACCACTATCAACCCCCTTCCCCCAATACTACTCCCACCCCCACACTATAAGAGACCCCTTCCTAACAGACCCCTCGTTACGAGACCCCTCATTACGAGACCTCTCACTACGAGACCCCTCACTACAAGACCCCTCACGACTCCCACGTGAGACCCCCCCCCCCCCCCAACCCCCCTCCTTCACCCCCCCTCAATAGTCGCCCCACGAGACCCCCCCCCCCCCCCCCGCCTTCACCCCCCCTCTAAAGTTTCCCCACGAAACCTTCCCCCCTCCCCCCTCCCCCCTCGGGGCTACCTCACCCCCCCGCAGTCTAACTTCGCACCCGTTGGAGCTACGAAGCCGAGTTTGGGCTCATTTGAAAGGGCGCAAGAAGCTCTACAACTTGGCCCCAACAAAAACACGAAATTCGGCACCCACACCAACATCAATCCAGCGGCACAGCAGGGTCCCACTGAGATCCACCATCAGCGCGCAAAAAAGGCTCAGACCATCGAGCCAATCAATTATCGGACTCCTCACCGGACAGCGACGCAGACCAGCAGCGGAACTTCCGTGAGTTCATCCCTAAAAAAAAAAAAAAAAAAAAAAAAATTATATATCACATATTTATATACACAGAATAAATCACAGGCATAGTCTAATAACTAAACAGCATCACACGTAGCATAAGTCATCATAGAATTAATTCCCTCCACATACATACAAAAAATGTCCTCCAAAGCATCCAACACATCCCGAAAAGCGACCTCGGAGGCCGCGAAAGCCCCATCAACTTTGAGGGAGAAGGTCCTCAAGAACACGGCCAAGTCGGTGGCCTCAGAAAAGTCGGCGCGTCCATCGCAGAGGCCACAGGCGACGAAGGCAGCGTCGGAGTCGGAAGTGACGAGTATGACTCCACCGCTGCCACTGGCGCCAGAGACCCGCACCCCGGAGACTAACATCAGGGCATCAGAAATTGTAATAAACTGGGAGCAGTGTGGCATATCTCCCCCACACCCGATCATCTCGGACGAGGAAAGCTCGGTGGCCTCCACAGTGAGCCAGGCTGACCGTCCCGTGAGCGGACGGCCGAGCCTCCTCTACAGAACACCGAGGAGGGGTACAGGGGTAGAGATGGACCTCGCCACAAGAGAAGCAAACGACCTGCTTCAGAAGGGGAAGGACGCCCTGGAGGCTGCCGGGAACATGAAGCGGGAGTGCAAGGCCACAGCCCACGAATGCCTTCAGGGCTTGTACGAGACGGCCCTAGCATTAGCGGACTCTAGAGCGCGCCACAAATACAATCTCGAGAAGGAGCGCTCTCGACACGCGCAAGAGCTTGTGCGTGTCGAGAGAGCTCACACTCGAGAATTGATGGCGCTTAAGGTGGAACTCTCCCTAATGCGCACGGACGTCTCGGACACCAAGAAAGAGGCGAAAGGGATAAGGGAGTGGCTTGGTCACGAAACCCTTGAAGCCCTCACAGGCATCAAGGAGGTCAAAAACGAAATAGAAGCCGCGAGCCACCGGAACCAGAAGGAGCACGAGAGGACGAGGCAGGAAGGCAAGAAAGCCCCGGGGGATCCCACAGGGGAAACGATGGGGGCCGGCCTTTCACGTCTCGACCAAAGTATGACCGGCATAACCAACCAGCTGGACGTGCTTCGACAGGCTCTGGAAAGGCTTAAAGCGGACCTACAACGACCAAGCAACTCCGTCACTGGCCCGAGTAACCGCGAAATCGAGGGCCTACTCACTACCGCCGTGTTTGAAAAGGAAGTGGAGAAGCTACACCAACAGTTACAGGCCATTGTAAATAAACCAACAGACACCCCACCAGTCCCACAATCACCAATAAACATCACACACCACCTCAAACCCATTGCGGAAAGGCTGGAGATCGTTTCGGCAGACCTCCGCGTACTGCGCGATAAAGAACCGCCAACCCAGGCGCCTCCGGCGCTGAACTTGGAGGCGGAACTCGCAGTCGGGGAGGTCAAAAAGACCCTCCAAAGCATCCAGAAGGGGGTTGCGGACCTGGGCAAAGCGGACAGACAACCTCCACAACAGCAGGGCCCACAAACATTTGCTCAGGTCGCCAGCAAGCCGAGGTCCCCAAAACCAACAACCCAGCCCAATCACACCCTGATCGTCTCGTCGACGAACCCCCAGCACACAGGCGACAACGTGATAGAGAGGATCAGGACCGCCCTGGACCTCAAAACAAGTGGAGCCCGCGTCGACAACGTCCGAAAAGCGCGGAACCAGAAGGTGATCCTAAGGTGCGCCAGTAAGACCGACCTGAAGAAGGTAAAAGATCAGGTCCAGTCAAACGCAGGGCTCAAGGTCCAGGAGCCGAAACCACTGAACCCCCTGGTATGCATAAGAGGAGTGCTGTCCAGCTACAGCGACGGGGAGATCGTCGATCTCCTAAAAGCGCAGAATACACACATTCTGCAAAACGTCGCTGTAGATGGACAGACCATAAAAGTGCGATATAGGAAACGCGCAAGAAACCCCCATGAATGCCACCCAGTTCTGGAGCTCTCCCCAGAGCTCTGGAAATGCTGCACGCAAGCGCAGAAGGTCCATGTGGGCATCAAGCGATGCCCGATTGAGGACCAGTCCCCCCTCGTTCAGTGCACGAAGTGCCTTGGATATGGACATAGCAAGTCTCTATGCAAGGCCGGTAAGGAAGTCTGCAGCTACTGCAGCGGTGCACACAGCGGGAGGGACTGCCTCACTCGGGCTGAAGGCAAAGTGCCCACATGCATCAACTGCAAAGCAGCACAAAGGACGGGCAGCGACCTGGCACACACAGCGTTCAGCGAAGACTGCCAGGAACGCCAAAAATGGGATGGGATAGCTCGTTCTCGCGTTTCCTATTGCTAAGGGCAACCCACGAAACACCCAACCAGTCACCTCTCAAAACTCAACAAGACCGACAGCAAGATTGCGCTTCATCCAGGTTAATCTTCAGCGCTCCAAGCTGGCCACAGAAGAGCTCCACATGGCGGCTCAGGCAAAGGGAGTTTCAGTAGCACTTGTTCAAGAGCCCTACGTAGGAAGAACAGGTGTGATGAAACAAACCCCCGGCACCAGAGTCATCCAGTGCAGCCTCAACCGCCAAAAGCCAGTAAAAGCGGCGATCGTTGTTTTCGGGGACAACCTGGAGGTCATCCACGACCCCCAGCTTGTGACCGAGAACATCGCCGCCGTTTTGCTGAAGGTGGGCCAGCTCAGCTTCGGGGCACTGTCGGTCTATTTTGAAGGTGACCAAGATATCGAACCATACCTTTCCGTAACACACCACACAATTAACAAACTACATACACACAACATCCTGGTGGGAGGAGACGTCAACGCCTGGAGTCAGTGGTGGGGAAGTGTTTCCGAAAACCACCGTGGGGCGTCGTATAACGCATTTCTCAACGAGCAGGATCTCCACATCCTAAACATGGGTCAAACACCAACTTTTGAGACCTACAGAGGAGACAGATGGTGTACAAGCATCGTCGATGTCACAGCATGCAGTCTGTCGCTGTTGGGCAGGGTCGAGGAGTGGCGCGTAGAAAGAAGCCTGACGACATCAGACCACAACGCAATTACCTTCTCGATGCGCTTAGACAAGGCCTTGGAACCCTTAAGGCCAATCTCGACGCGCATCTACAACACCAAGAAGGCAAAGTGGTCTGACTTTAGCGCGCACTTCAAGGCCAGCCTGGCGAACAGTGACATTACACCAGCTAGAGTCTCAACCGTCTCGAGCCCAGGGGATCTGGAGACCCTGATCACAAATTACATTAAAAACATTCACCAGTCATGCGAGGAAGCGATCCCAAAACTGGAGTCGCCAAAACATAACAACAAGCCCCCATGGTGGAATCCTTCTCTAGCTCGTCTCAAAAAAGACGCTTTGACGAAGAAGAGAAGGATCCGAAATGCAGCCGCATGCAGGAGACACTTCACCATCCAGGAATACGTGCTGGCTAAAAACATCTACACAACAGCAGCAACGGAAGCAGCCACAGCAAACTGGAAGGAGTTCTGCTCGAAGCAGGACCGAGAGAGCATGTGGGACGGCATCTACAGGGTACTAAGGAAGACAGCCAGAAGACAGGATGACACCCTCCTGAGAAACACCGCTGGCGAAACACTCAGCCCGGAGCAATCAGCGGATCTTCTGGCAAAAACCTTCTACCCCGACGACTCAACGGATGCCGAACAACCGTACCACACGAGCCTGAGGAGGCTAGCGGAGAAGAAACATCCCCAAGGACTGTCCGCCGACGATCCACCCTTCACGGCCGCGGAGCTGGAAATGGTTCTCCAAAACCAAAATCCGAAAAAAGCCCCCGGTCCCGACGGATTGACGGCGGACATCTGCACAGCGGCCATAAATTGCGACAGGGAGGTGTTCTTAGCGATAGCCAACACGTGCTTGTCGCTGTCACACTTCCCGAAGCAGTGGAAGGTCGCCCACGTGTGCATTCTCCGCAAGCCAGGAAAGGACGACTACACCAGCGCAAAGTCGTACAGGCCAATCGGTCTGCTCTCGGTCCTAGGAAAGATCGTCGAGAAGCTCCTAGTTGGTCGCTTGCAGTGGCACTTCCTCCCCACACTGCACCCAAACCAGTACGGATTCATGCCACAGCGCGGAACCGAGGACGCCCTCTATGCTCTAATGGGGCACTTACGAGCCGAAATCAAAGCCAAAAAAATCGTGCTTTTGATATCATTGGACATAGAGGGGGCCTTCGATAACGCGTGGTGGCCAGCACTCAAAAAACAGATGGTAGCCAAGAACTGTCCCAAAAACATCTATGCTCTCGTCGCCTCATACCTGGAAGACCGTAACATCAGGGTCAACTACGCCAGAGCGACTAGCGAGAAAGGTACCACGAAAGGATGCGTCCAGGGCTCAATTGCCGGTCCGACGTTCTGGAACCTGATCCTAGACTCGCTCCTACAACAGATGGCTAGTAAGGGAGTATACTGCCAAGCCTTCGCAGATGACGTTGTCCTAGTTCTCTCGGACTTTACAGCCGGTCCCCTGCAGCAATCAGCCAACAACGCGCTAGACACAGTATCGGAATGGGGCGTCCAAAATAAGCTGCGTTTCGCCGCGCACAAGACCAATGCGATGGTGCTAACGAGAAAGCTAAAGTACGACGTCCCGATACTCTACATGTCGGGCACGAGGCTGAGCCTAGTCGAAGAGGTCAAGCTGTTAGGTCTCATTATAGACTCCAAACTCACCTTCAACGCGCACGTTTCGGCGGTCTGTAGAAAGGCCGCAGACATCTACAAGCAGTTGGCGTGCGCGGCGAGGGTGACTTGGGGTCTCAACACAGAGATAATTAGGACAATATACGTGTCGGTGATAGAGCCTATCGTGATGTATGCGGCGAGCGCATGGGCCCCCGCAGCTGAGAAACTGATGACAAGGAATCAGTTTGACTCACTGCAGAGAGGCTTCGCGCAGAAGATCTGCAAAGCATACCGCACGGTATCTCTAACATCGGCACTGATTCTGTCAGGTCAACTCCCACTAGATCTCCGGGTAATAGAGGCAGCAACCCTTTTTAAGATCAGAAAGGGTCATTCCCATGAGTTTATACCACCAGGCCGCGAGCTGGAGTGCAACGTGCACCACTCCCAAAATCCCCATCCATCGCTACTCACGACAACTGAGTACGCACGCCTAGAGGACTTGACTCCCGAAACCCTGGAAACCCATCAAGTATTCGGTCCCCAAATATACACCGACGGCAGCAAAATCGAGGGGAAAGTTGGCGCTGCCCTAACTTGGTGGGAAAGCGGTAAGGAGTCAACGTTCAGCACCTTTGGCCTGGAGCCACACAACTCTGTCTTCCAATCGGAAATGTACGCTCTCTATAGAGCCGTCAGGATGGCAGAAGAATCTAGGGCGGACTCCGTAAGCATCTTAAGTGACTCAAGATCGTCACTTGACCTGCTGCGGAGACCGTCCGTCACTCACCACCTGGCACTTCAGATAAAGAGAAGCGTCCGAGAAATCCGAGAGGAGGGCAGAGAGGTGAGGTTCTTTTGGCTCAAGGCCCACGTGGGAACCGCAGGGAATGAGCGAGCGGACGAGCTTGCCAAGGAGGCAGCCTTAAACACCGAGACAGCAGACTACAACAAGGTCCCCGTATCGTTCGTGAGGAGGAAGATACGGGAGGGGACTATAAAGAAGTGGCAAGCGCGATACGAGTCCTCGAGTACAGGAGCGGTCACAAAAGTGTTCTTCCCAGACGTCCTAGCGGCGAAAAGGACACTCAGAGACGCAGTGCTCACACCGGTCCATGTACAAGTCCTCACAGGACACGGAGGATTCTCAGCGTATCTCCACCGATTCCATCTCAAAGATAGTCCCTCGTGCGTCTGCGACCCCAGTTGCGAAGAAACAGTCTGGCACTTGCTCTTCGAATGCCCCAGATTCAGCCAAGAAAGAATGGAGCTGGAAGTAAAGTTTGAGACCCAGCTTAGCCAGTCCACACTCCACACCATCATGGAGAGACCGGCTACTAGGAATCCATTCTTGGCATTCGCGAGCAAAGTCGCCACAACCGCAGCACGGGCCAACAAAACGGACGCGCCCTTGCGAAATCGGCCATCTGCACAAACACATGCAACAGATGCAACACCAAGAAACACAGCCACAACCACACAAACTTCAACCACATCAACCAATACACACATTTCACATACAAACACCAACCTACAACCAGCCCCAACGGAAGCAGTAGCAGCAACAACACCCAGTCCACAACCAGCCCCTAGTACCATGCCCACCACACAATTTCTGGCATGCGGAGGAGACGGAGTCCCAGGGATCAGACTGCGAGGGGTCGCTCTGTTTATGAACAGAGACCAGGAAAAGCTGGGCATAAGCTTCTGCATAGGCTCAAGCCGAGCTGCGGCCCGAATACCAATATCACCAGGCCTCGCCGCCCTGATCAACGGAAGCACCACTAAAACGAGCATGAAGGGCAGCAAGTATGCTGCATTGCCTCGAGTGGAAGTGGCCTCTCACCGATGCCGTCTAATGCGATTCAAAGGGAAAACGATCGCACTATTCGAGTGGGGAGAGGCGACTCCATTTGCTCAGGCAAGCTCATTGCTTCTGAGGATCAGGGAGGCGGGAGAGTACACGGCACCCAGTGCCCGAACAATAAGTGTGGACGCAATGGTGGTAGGAGGGGAAAGAGGGGACGTCGCAGACCGTTTCGGGTGTCTAAAGGCCTCAGAACATCATGAGGTAGTGGTCTATGAGGACAGAGGGGAATCTCTGAGTTTCCTCAAAGCCCCCCGGAGTCCAACGGCCAGCGCGACGAGCCCCACAACAAGCCCTACCACTCTGAGCGGCTCAGAAAGGGCCCAGCAGAAGGCAGCAGCCGAAAAAGCCGCAAAGGAGCAGAGCACTACTAGCCCGGAGGACCGGGCCCGGTTGAGGAGTCGCCTGAAAGCCTTCGGCACTTTCCTCAGTGCACTGCTCCCAAGCACCAGCCGTGCTTCAACAAGACAGGAAACAGCAGTGGAGAGGTTCTTTAAGAAGTCACCAAAGGAACCAACCCCGCAGAAGCCTACGCCAACAAGAGCGGAAAAGGGGCAAGTCAGCCCGCCGACCCTCGCAGTTGTTTCGGGAACCACGGACCACGTAAGGAGCGCTTTCCTCGAGTACGTAGCAGTCGTGAGAGCGACCAGAGAGGTCAATCTCATGACATGCAGGAAGATCCTGCAGACCTTCCAGAGAGGCACAGAAGGTCTGTTAAGGGTACTGCTCGAGGAGGCAGGGGCAGCCGTGTACGACAATGTCACATCCCAAGTCATCAAAGGGGAAATGACGGGGTCGTACATGGCAGCCTACAGTGGGACGAGTGGGTTCGTGACCCTGGACAAAGAGGCAACGGAGCTCTCAGGCAAACAAAAGTTCAGTGCGCCAAATGACGACCCGATAGTGGTTACCGCCAAATGTACCAAAATCATGCCGGATGATAAGATCCTTGAAATGGCACAGTCTATTTTGGGGACCTCAGATATCCCGGCATCACAGGAAAGTTGGGCGGTACCCAATATCAGGTGGGTGAACGGAGTCCCGGGTTGCGGCAAGACCACCTGGGTGGTGAAGCACTTTGATGGGGACAAGGACGTTGTAGTCACCACGACAACCGAAGCTGCCAAAGATCTTAGGGTAAAACTCGCGGGCCGTTTAGGAGACCGAGTTAAGACCAAGGTGCGCACTATGGCCTCAATCTTAGCCAACGGGTTCAGGAGCCAAGACAAATGCTACCGTCTCACGGTAGACGAGGCGCTCATGAACCACTTTGGGGCAATAGTCATGGCAGTAAAGTTGTCTGGAGCAAGCGAGCTTGTCCTTATCGGAGACGTTAACCAGCTTCCATTTCTGGACAGACAGAACCTTTTCAAATTAAGGTATACCCGTCCAGACCTGGTGGCTGGTATCACCCAGGAGCTACTCTGCACTCACCGCAATCCAATGGACGTAGCGTTTGCACTGAGGGAGATATACTCCGGTATATATTCCTCCAAGTCATCGCTGTCGCGGGTACACTCCCTGAGGGTGAAAGGTTACACAGGAGCGCAAATACCGGCAAACGCCCAGAACACCCTGTTCCTGGTTCACACGCAGGAGGAGAAAGCTTCTCTTGCGAACCAGGGATATGGATCCGGCGAAGGGTCGCGCCTGTTGACCATACACGAGGCTCAGGGATTGACCTACGACAGCGTGATTATCATCAACACCAAGTCCAGAAGGCTCAAGATCCACGACAGCATCTCCCACGCGGTAGTGGCGGTGTCCAGACATACTGTCAGTTGCGTCTATTACACCGACGACGAGATCGCGCGTATCCTATTGCTAAGGGCAATGACAGCACACAAACTAACCAACCAGTCACCACCGAAACCACATCAAGACCGATACCAAGATTGCGCTTCATCCAGGTAAATCTTCAGCGCTCAAAGCTGGCCACGGAAGAACTCCACTTGGTGGCTCGTGAAAGGGGAATTTCAGTAGCACTTGTTCAAGAGCCCTATGTAGGAAGAACAGGTGTGATGAAACAAAGCCCCGGTGCACAAGTCATCCAGTGCAGCCTCAACCGCCAAAAACCAGTAAAGGCAGCGATCGTTGTCTTCGGTTGCAATCTGGAGGTCATCCATGACCCCCAGCTTGTAACCGAGAACATTGCCGCAGCATTGCTGAAGGTTGGTCAGCTCAGCTTTGGGGTGCTATCGGTCTATTTCGAGGGTGACCAGGACATTGAACCATACCTTACTGATACACAACACACAACACACAAACTACACACAAACAACATACTGGTGGGAGGAGACGTAAACGCCTGGAGCCAGTGGTGGGGAAGTGTCTCCGAAAACCATCGCGGGGCGGCGTACAGCTCATTCCTCAATGAGCGGGATCTCCACATCCTTAACACGGGTCAAGCACCGACGTTCGAGACCTACAGAGGAGACAGGTGGTGCACAAGCACGGTTGACGTCACAGCGTGCAGTTCGTCGCTGCTGGGCAAGGTCGAGGAGTGGCGTGTACAAAGAAGTCTAATAACTTCAGACCACAACGCGATAACCTTCTCGATGCGCTTAGAGAAGGCCTTGGAACCCTTAAGGCCAATCTCGACGCGCATCTACAACACTAAGAAGGCGAAGTGGTCCGACTTCAGCACCCACTTTAAGGCTAGCCTGGCGGACGGCGACATCACCCAGGCCAGAGTCTCGAGCGTTACAAACCCGGAGGACCTGGAGAAAATAATAACAACATACACAGCCAACATCCACCGCTCATGTGAGGAAGCGATCCCAAGACTGGGGTCGCCAAAACGCAACACTAAGCCCCCATGGTGGAATCCTTCTCTAGACCGTCTTAAAAAAGAAGTAACGACAAAGAAGAGAAGGATCCGCAACGCAGCCGCAAGTCGGAGACATTTCACCATCCAAGACTATGTGCTGGCAAAACACAACTACACAACAGCAGCATCGGAAGCAGCCACAGCCAACTGGAAGGAGTTCTGTTCGAAACAGGATCGAGAGAGCATGTGGGACGGCATCTACAGGGTACTAAGGAAGACAGCCAGAAGACAGGACGACGCGCTCCTAAGAAACACCGCGGGAGAGACGCTCAGTCCAGAGCAATCTGCGGATCTTCTGGCAAAAACCTTTTACCCCGACGACTCAACAGATGCCGAACAGCCATCCCACACAGAGCTAAGGAGACTGGCGCAAGAGAAGCGACCTCAAGGACTGTCTGCTGACGATCCGCCTTTTACAACCGCGGAGCTGGAAATGGTCCTCCAGGACCAAAATCCGAAAAAAGCCCCCGGTCCGGACGGATTAACAGCAGACATCTGCACCGCGGCAATAAACTGCGATCGGGAGGTGTTCTTGGCGATAGCAAACAGGTGCCTGTCGCTGTCACACTTCCCGAAGCAGTGGAAGGTCGCCCACGTGTGCATTCTCCGCAAGCCAGGAAAGGACGACTACACCAACCCAAAGTCGTACCGACCAATAGGCCTACTCTCGGTTCTTGGAAAAATTGTCGAAAAGCTCCTCGTAGGCCGGTTACAGTGGCACTTCCTCCCAACACTACACAAAAACCAGTATGGCTTCATGCCACAGCGCGGGACCGAGGACGCCCTCTATGCTCTAATGGGCCATATAAGGGCCGAAATCAAAGCCAAAAAGATCGTGCTCTTGATATCATTGGACATAGAGGGCGCCTTCGATAACGCGTGGTGGCCAGCACTCAAGAAGCAGATGGTAGCAAAGAAATGTCCAGCAAACATCTACGCTCTCGTCACCTCATACCTGGAAGACCGGAACATCAGGGTCAACTATGCCAGAGCGACTAGCGAAAAGGGAACCACGAAAGGATGCGTCCAGGGCTCGATAGCCGGACCGACGTTTTGGAACCTTATCCTAGACCCGCTCCTACACAAAATGGCTGGTATGGGGGTATACTGCCAAGCCTTCGCAGACGATGTCGTCCTGGTTTTCTCGGACTTAACATCCAGTCCCCTGCAGCAATCAGCCAACACTACGCTAGACATAGTATCGGAATGGGGCGTCCAAAACAAGCTACGTTTCGCCGCGCATAAGACCAACGCGATGGTGTTAACGAAGAAGCTCAAGTACGACGTTCCGGTACTCCACATGTCGGGCACACGGCTGAACCTGGTTGAAGAGGTCAAGCTGCTAGGTCTCACTATTGACTCCAAACTCACCTTCAACGCGCACGTGTCTGCGACCTGTAAAAAGGCCGCAGACATTTACAAGCAGTTGGCATGCGCGGCGAGGGTGACCTGGGGTCTCAACAGAGAGATAATCGGGACGATATACGTGTCGGTGATAGAGCCCATCGTGATGTATGCCGCGAGTGCGTGGGCCCCTGCAGCTGAGAAACTGATGACAAGGAATCAGTTTGACTCACTGCAGAGAGGTTTCGCGCAGAAGATCTGCAAAGCATACCGCACGGTGTCTCTGACATCGGCGCTTATCCTGTCAGGCTTACTCCCCCTAGATCTCCGGGTAATCGAGGCCGCAACCCTTTTTAAGATCAGAAAGGGCCATTCCCAAGAGTTCATACCGCCGGGCCACGAGCTGGAGTGCAACGTGCACCACTCCGAAACTCCCCACCCAGCGCTACTCACAACAACAGAGTATGCACGCCTGGAGGACTTGTCCCCCGAAACCCTGGGAACCCACCAAGTAATCGGTCCCCAAATATACACCGATGGCAGCAAGATAGAGGGGAAAGTCGGAGCTGCCATAACTTGGTGGGAGAACGGGAAGGAGACAAAGTTCAGCACCTTCGGCTTGGAGCCTCACAACACTGTCTTCCAATCTGAGATGTATGCTCTCTCCAGAGCTGTCAGGATGGCAAGGGAGTCTAGGGCGGCCTCCGTAAGCATTTTGAGTGACTCAAGATCGTCACTTGATCTGCTGAGGAGACCGTCTGTGACTCACCACCTGGCACTCCAAATCAAGAGAAGTGTGCGGGAGATCAGAGAGGAGGGCAGAGATGTGAGACTCTTTTGGCTCAAGGCCCACGTGGGAACCGCCGGGAATGAGAGAGCGGATGAGCTGGCCAAGGAGGCAGCTCTAGGACATAACACAGCGGACTACAGCAAGGTCCCCGTATCATACGTCAGGAGAAAGATACGGGAGGGGACTATCAAGAAGTGGCAAGCGCGATACGAGTCCTCGAGTACAGGGGCGGCCACAAGAGTGTTCTTCCCAGACGTCCTAGCGGCGAAAAGGACACTCAGAGACGCAGTGCTCACACCGGTCCATGTACAAGTCCTCACTGGACACGGAGGATTCTCAGCGTATCTCCACCGATTCCATCTCAAAGATAGTCCCTCGTGCGTCTGCGACCCCAGTTGCGAAGAAACAGTCTGGCACTTGCTCTTCGAATGCCCCAGATTCAGCCAAGAAAGAATGGAGCTGGAAGTAAAGTTTGAGACCCAGCTTAGCCAGCCCACACTCCACACCATCATGGAGAGACCGGCTACTAGGAATCCATTCTTGGCATTCGCGAGCAAAGTCGCCACAACCGCAGCACGGGCCAACAAAACGGACGCGCCCTTGCGAAATCGGCCATCTGCACAAACACATGCAACAGATGCAACACCAAGAAACACAGCCACAACCACACAAACTTCAACCACATCAACCAATACACACATTTCACATACAAACACCAACCTACAACCAGCCCCAACGGAAGCAGTAGCAGCAACAACACCCAGTCCACAACCAGCCCCTAGTACCATGCCCACCACACAATTTCTGGCATGCGGAGGAGACGGAGTCCCAGGGATCAGACTGCGAGGGGTCGCTCTGTTTATGAACAGAGACCAGGAAAAGCTGGGCATAAGCTTCTGCATAGGCTCAAGCCGAGCTGCGGCCCGAATACCAATATCACCAGGCCTCGCCGCCCTGATCAACGGAAGCACCACTAAAACGAGCATGAAGGGCAGCAAGTATGCTGCATTGCCTCGAGTGGAAGTGGCCTCTCACCGATGCCGTCTAATGCGATTCAAAGGGAAAACGATCGCACTATTCGAGTGGGGAGAGGCGACTCCATTTGCTCAGGCAAGCTCATTGCTTCTGAGGATCAGGGAGGCGGGAGAGTACACGGCACCCAGTGCCCGAACAATAAGTGTGGACGCAATGGTGGTAGGAGGGGAAAAAGGGGACGTCGCAGACCGTTTCGGGTGTCTAAAGGCCTCAGAACATCATGAGGTAGTGGTCTACGAGGACAGAGGGGAATCTCTGAGTTTCCTCAAAGCCCCCCGGAGTCCAACGGCCAGCGCGACGAGCCCCACAACAAGCCCTACCACTCTGAGCGGCTCAGAAAGGGCCCAGCAGAAGGCAGCAGCCGAAAAAGCCGCAAAGGAGCAGAGCACTACTAGCCCGGAGGACCGGGCCCGGTCGAGGAGTCGCCTGAAAGCCTTCGGCACTTTCCTCAGTGCACTGCTCCCAAGCACCAGCCGTGCTTCAACAAGACAGGAAACAGCAGTGGAGAGGTTCTTTAAGAAGTCACCAAAGGAACCAACCCCGCAGAAGCCTAC